>CAUYPK010004165.1:0-64043 GCA_963574355.1 Loris lydekkerianus | reverse complement strand
AAGTACTTTATACATTTATTTCAAATTGGTACACAATAATTGTATGTATTTATGGGGTACATGTAATATTTTGATATATGCATATGATACATAATGATCAAATCAGGGTATTTAGAATATTTATCACCTTAAGTATTTTTCTTTTCTTTATGTTAGGAACATTAGAATTATTCTCATAGCTATTTTGAAATGTGAAGTATATTATTAACTGTATAGACACCGTACTGATTAATTGAACACTAGGTCTTATGTCTTCTAACTGTATGTTTAACCAATCTCTTTTTACCTCCTGCCCCTTCCTAGCCTCTGATAACTATCGTTCAACTCTCTACCTCTAGAAGATCAACATTTTTAGCTCCCACATATGAGTGAGAACATGTGATACTTGTCTTTCTGTACTTAGCTTATTTTCACTTAACATAATGACTTCCAGTTCCATCTGTATTGCTGCAAATAACAGTATTTCATTCTTTTTATGGCTGAATAGTATTCCATTGTGTGGATATGCCATGTTTCTTTATCCATTCATCCATTGATGGATACTTAGGTTGATTTCATATTTGCTATTCTGAGTAGTGTTGCAATAAGCACGAGGTATAGGTATCCCTTTAATAAATGATTTCCTTTCCTAGTAGTGGCATTGCTGGATTGTTTGGTAGTTCTACTTTTAGTTTTTTGACAGACCTTCCTGTTGTTTTCCTTAGTGGCTGTGCTCATTTATACTCCCACCAAAAAACACTTACCTCCAAAGTCAAAGTACTTCTTAAGTGATGACAAAATAATATTCTAATTCATGTGTATAGTGCTTATGGTAATACATTTCATGCTTTCATGATTTATTTTTAAAGCTAAAGCTTCAGAAGTTGCTTCATCTGAGAGTTTGCTTTCAGTCCCTGGACAGAAGACTGTGGACTCTTCTCCAGAAACCTCTCCTAGTGTGAGCCCCATGACACACTCTTCATCAATTGCCAATCTTCAAACTGCCAGTAAACTTATTCTGAGTTCTAGACTGGTATACAGCCAGCCCCTTGATCTCCCAGAAGCAGTTGAAGTAATAAGAGCAACACCTTCTGCAGGTAAGGTAACTTTAAGGACAGGCAGTGGTAGCTCAGAGTGATACAATGGATAAACTCTTAGAGGGTAAAACAGATGAACTCTTCTGAAATACATGCTATATGGACATTGAAGTAAAGATGTATTTTCTAGTAATGATACATTCATTTAGAAACATGCTTTGGTTAGAAATAATTTCTTATGATAATTTTAATATGAGATGTTTTGCCTACACTTTGATAGTAAAATTTCAAAGAACAAATACATATTTGCAAATCACTAAAGTTTTTTTTTTTTTTTAATTTAAGGCTTTTTAACCTACATTATGTTAATCATGCCTTATTAAGTATGTTTGAACAAGGTTTGGCCTACTTTGGGGAAAAAAATGTTGTCTAAAAGACTATAGTTTGGCTGGGTGCAGTGGCTCACACCTGTAATCCTAGCACTCTGGGAGGCCAAGGCAGGAGGATCACTTGGTCTCCAGAGTTCAAGATCAGCTGAGCAAGAGTGGGATCTAGCCTCTACCAAAAATAGAAAAATTAATGGGGTATTATAGTGAGTATCTGTAGTCTCAGCTACTTGGTAGGCTGACTCAGGAGGATCACTTGAGACCAGGAGTTTGAGGTTGCTGTGAGCTATGCTGATGCCACTGCACTCTAGCCTAGGCAACAGATTGAGACTGCCTCAAAAAAAAAAAAAAAAAAAAACAAGATTATCATTTGGCTGACCTAGAATGATAACTGACTTTAGCAAAGTGGATAAGATAATTTGTAAGGCAGGACTGTCAGCTACATTTAAAATGACTGCCACTTACGGAATTCTCATTGTGGAGTTTTTAGAATAGTGTTTTGAGGGATCAAAATTGGAGATTCAAGGTGGTTCCATTTATTGGTGAATGATATTAAGTGTGAGTATTCTTTCATTCATCCTTAAAACAGGCTTGCATTCACAGTTGTAAACATCACTCTGAGAAGAGTGTACCGTGGGCTTTTGTGGCAGGTGTAGACCTAGGTCAGTTTTTGAATCTTGAAAAGTTTGGGTTATACTCAAATAAGTTTATTGGAGCTCATGATGATGGGTTACATTTTTCAGGGACTTTATAAAATGCTTTCAGATGTCTTAACAGTCACATTACAAGGGAAGTAGTAACTGATCCCTATTATTTAGAGGAAATAGGCTGCAATGGTTAAGTAGCTTTCCACACTGTTTTGAAGGTATTGATGGGTTGGAACTTAAATACGGGTCTTCTGACCTCAAATCTTAATTTCTAGTCCATTTGTCTTATAGCTGACAGTAGATGGGCGTTGTTAGTCTTTGGCAGTCAGGAATAAACGCGAGCATTCTGGTTCAGTGTTAAAAAAGGATGAATTAAAGCTGGTGAACTGAGTGAAATCTATTGGTCTGTTTTGCTATCTGAAAAAAATTTGATGATAGGGGTATATCTGGAGTCTGGATTAGTTGAGGGAAGATTAAGGGCATTTGAAGGGCAAATTATAACAATCACTTAAGCATATGTGAGAAAAATTAGAAAATACAGAGTATGAAAGTAGTGAGGAATATTCTAATGAAGGCGTATATCAATGTAAGTTATGGCAGATAACACATTTATTTAGGATTGATTTATTTCATTGCTCTTGAGTTTTACTTTAATTAAATGTTTACCCCATTTAAATTTAATTATTAGAAATAAATTAAGTGATTATCATTGCATATTTTGATTTCACCGTTGGGCTGTCAATGAATTCTATAGATACCTTAGCCAGTGAATATTATATATGGAACATATGTATTAAGAGGAAGACTGTAGAGTTACTCTAAAGAAGGTCATAGTGGCTTTTGAATTTATCACATTATACAATTTGATTATTAGTGTATTATTTTGTGGCTTTATTATTATAACCATCTGGTTTTTCTTTTTTAAGGCCATCTGAGTTCCTCTTCAATTTATCCAGTATGCCTTGCACCTTATTTAGTGGTTACAACTTGTTCTGACAATAAAGTACGCTTCTGGAAATGTTGTATGGAAACCGACAGCGATAAAAGTGATGAGAAGGCAATCTATCATTGGAAGAGATGGCCGCTGATGAACGATGAAGGAGAAGATAATAGCAGTACCGTGAGCATTGTGGGAAGACCAGTTGCTGTTAGCTGTTCATATACGGGTCGCCTTGCCGTGGCTTATAAACAGCCAATCCACCACAATGGTTTTGTTTCTAAAGAATTTTCCATGCATGTTTGTATATTTGAATGTGAATCTACAGGAGGGTCAGAATGGGTTTTAGAACAAACAATTCATCTTGATGATTTGGTTAAGGTTGGGAGTGTACTTGATTCAAGGGTCAGTGTTGACAGTAATCTCTTTGTATATAGCAAATCAGATACATTTTTGAGCAAGGATAGATATCTTATTCCAAATATCAAGCATTTAGTACATTTGGACTGGGTATCAAAAGAAGATGGCTCCCACATTCTCACAGTGGGGGTTGGTGCTAATATCTTCATGTATGGGAGGCTTTCAGGAATTGTGACTGAGCAAACTAACAGTAAAGATGGAGTAGCTGTCATTACTTTACCACTTGGGGGTAGTATCAAGCAAGGAGTTAGGTCAAGATGGGTTCTTCTTAGATCCATAGACTTGGTGTCTTCTGTTGATGGCACACCTTCACTGCCTGTTTCTCTCTCTTGGGTAAGAGATGGAATATTGGTCGTAGGAATGGACTGTGAAATGCATGTATATGCACAGTGGAAACATGCTGTGAAATTTGGAGACATTGAAACTGATAGTCCTGATGCGGAAGCAGCAGCAACACAATATCATTCAGCCTTTAAATCTAGTATGGTGGCAAGAAAAAGTATTATTGAAGGAACAGCTGGTGCTGATGATGTTTTTTGTCCACCAACTGTAGTTCAAGATGGTGGCTTATTTGAGGCTGCTCATGTACTTTCCCCCACTCTTCCACAATATCATCCAACTCAACTTTTAGAATTGATGGATTTAGGGAAAGTTCGAAGGGCTAAAGCCATCCTCTCTCATTTAGTAAAATGTATTGCAGGTGAAGTTGCTATAGTTAGAGATGCTGATGCTGGAGAAGGAAGTAAGCGACATCTTTCTCGAACCATTAGTGTAAGTGGCAGTACAGCAAAGGATACAGTCACTGTGGGAAAAGATGGTACCCGTGATTATACTGAGATAGATTCTATCCCTCCACTACCACTATATGCATTGCTTGCTGCAGATCAGGATACTTCCTATAGACTTTCAGAAGAAAGTACAAAAATACCACAGAGCTATGAAGATCATACTGAAAGTCAACCAGAGGATCAGTATTCAGAGCTGTTTCAAATCCAGGATATAACAACAGATGATATTGATTTAGAACCAGAAAAAAGAGAAAACAAATCAAAAGTAATAAATCTTTCTCAATATGGACCAGCTTACTTTGGCCAAGAACATGCTAGAGTACTTTCAAGTCATCTTATGCACTCAAGTCTACCAGGCCTTACCCGTTTGGAGCAGATGTTCCTTGTAGCTTTGGCTGACACAGTGGCTACTACCAGTACTGAACTTGATGAAAACAGAGATAAGAGTTACTCAGGTAAATATTCACCCTAACAATGTGTAAAATTGTCTTTAATAGGCTAGGCACAGTGGCTCATGCTTATAATCCAAGGACTCTGGGAGGCCAAGGTGGGTGGATTGCTTGAGCTCATGAGTTCTAGACCAGCTTGAGCAAAAGCGGGACCCCCGTCTCTACTAAAAATAGAAAATCTAGGCAGGCATTGTATTGGGTGCCTGTAGTCCCAGCTATTTGGGAGGCTGAGGCAAGAAGATCTCTTGAGGTCAAGTGTTTGAAGTTGCTGTGAGCTATGACACTGTGGCACTCTACTGAGGGTGACACAGTGAGACTCTGTCTCAAAAACAAAAAAAATTATTAATAGAAATTAATGACTTTTTTGTATTTATATGATGACTTATTGAATTGCAGTTGAATTACTTTCAACCTCTGCAGAGAGGGGACCTCTGTAATAGACAATTAATAGCTATGTGCAAAACAAAAGACAGTTGTGGCAGGTAGGACGTCACGTGTTTGTGATACCATATGTATTCTCATGTGGTTTAACACTGATACCTTTTTATGATTTTGGATATATAGTCTCTGTTTTTCAAGTAGATTGATCCCCATTATTTTCTTTTTTTCTTTGAGTGATAATAATGACCCATTTGTTAATTTTACTATAAAATTATGAGGTCTATAGGGACCTCATAGGCTTAACTTTTTCATTTTCCTATTTCTACTCCTAAATAACATTTTACAGTTACTTAATGGTCTCCAAAAAGTCCTTTGAGAAAGAGGTTTCCATATATTTAATGTTGTATGTGAACTATGCCTAATTCATTCTGTAACTAGAAAATTTTTGGCTGTCTCCTGAAGGTAGTGTCTATTCTCTCTTATGTGGATGGTTGAAGGTAATGTAGATTATATACAGTGGCATTAGCAAAGGAAATGGAAAATTACTGATCTTTCATTCATCACTCACTCAGTAAATATTGTGGAGGAGGAAAAATTGCTGTGTGCCAGGCACTTTATGTACCTTATCTTATTTATCACAATAATCTTTTAGTTAGGTAGCTATTGTTATATTCAGTTTTATAGGAGACAACTGATCCTTAGGAAATTAAGTGCCTCATCTAAGATCACGTATCCATTAAGTGGCAGAACTGGGGTTCATATGTGAATAAAGTGTTACCTGAAACCTGTATTCTTTTAAATATTTCGTAAGGTTTCCAGATTTAGGGGAAAAAGATTATTTCTCAAAGCCAGATAAAAAATAACTCTTTACATAGGTTTATATCCTTATATCTCCAAAGTTTTGTCTTCTGCAGATTAAAATAGCTAGAAACCTTACAGCAGTGGTTCTCAACCTGAGGGTCGCGACCCACAGGCACTGTATTAAAGGACTGTGGCATTAGAAAGGTTGAGAACCACTGCCTTAGAGGGTTTTGCCTGTCACCTATTTTCTAACTGTTAATTGAGAAAAAAATAGACTTAACCATTATGAAATTGTGTGCAGCAGAGTAAGATTCTCTCCAGAATAGCCTTAAGCTTTTGTTGCATACTTAATATACATTGGTTTTTACTCTGATTTGTTAAGAAAGTAGGCACTCTATAATCCATGAAAAATAGATTCTACTTTCTGATATAAAACTATATCGTTGGCTAAGCAGTATCAAAACTTATCCTGGGTCACAACTGGACATTCATCAGTTAATAAAGGCACGAATGATTATCTCCATTTTACAGGTGGGAAACTGAAGCTCAGAGATTAAATAAATTAGTCACGCATCTCAGTAAATGGACTCAAATGAATTCTTCCATTTGTTCAAGTGGGGGCAATTTACGATTATTCTTGACTCTGCTTTCTTTCATATCTCATATCTAGTCAATTGGCAAATTATCAGTTTTGTTATGTCCAGAATCCAATTAATTGTCATCACCTCTATGGTTACTACTCTAGTCCAAGTAACTGCCATCTCCTAACTGCTTCATCCTTGCTATTTCAGTCTGTTCTTCATTTAGGAACATGGCCCCACATGATCAGCACTCACTTCTACTCTCCATAGCATTCCATTGCCCTTCTTCCAAATTTATAGGTGACTTATTCACTCACCTCTTCAGTTCCCTGCTGATAACATGTCACCTTATTGGAGAGTTCTTTCTCTGCCTCATTATATAAAATAGAACTTTCTTACTCTTAGCTATCACTACCTATTTCTCAATCCTGTTTTATTTTCCTCCATAGCACTATTTTCCACATATTATTTGCTTATTTATTGTTCATCTCTGTGTACTAAAACATAATCTCCATGAGAGTAGAGACTTTACCTTATTCACTGTGGAATCCCCAATACTTACAGTATACCAAAGTAGATGCTTAATTTGTTTTTCTTTTAGAGAGAATTTCACTTTCTCACCCTCAGTGGAGTGCTGTGGTGTCATAGCTCACAGCAACCTCAAACTCTTGGGCCTAAGGGATTCTCTTGCCTCAGCCTCCAAAGCAGCTGGAACCATAGGTGCCTGCTACAAGCCCTGCTATTTTTTGGTTGTAGTTGTCATTGTTGTTTGACAGGCCTGGGCAGGCTTGAACCTTGTATGTGGTTGGCGCTCTAGCCACTGAGCTACAGGCACTGAGCCTGAGCTTTGGCAGTTTTAAAAATTATTTGGAAAATAGTGTTTGATTGTACAGTCTTTGGATACTTTCCAAGCATTGGTTGTTTGGGGCTGTCAATTCTTTTGCATTGCTTTTATCCAGCAGTTGCTATAGTTTTGATTAGCCACATTTTCATACCTTTGTTCAGCTTTCAACTAAGTGCATCAGATTTGTGTAAGTAAATTTGTGGAATCAAAGTTAAGGTTCAACTTAACCTTCTAATACTAACAAGCCTAGGGAATCAAATTTTGAATCTTTGGTAGTGAAGCTAACCAGTGTAGAAAAGTGTTACTATTTAATTATGTAACAAATGATTTCACTTTAGTTGTATAATTACTGTCTTTGAATCTTATCTGAATTCATGTAGGAAATCTTTGTTAAAATCATATCTTAGTATAGTTTAATATGCTTTTAATTGGATTTTAAGATTTCTTTCCTTTTATTATAAATATAAATGCTGTTATTGTCTGTTCTAATAGGTAATTATATTTTCCCAAATTATTTTTCATTTATATTTTTACTTTTTAAATGTTTTTTATTTAGATTTTTACATTTTTAGTATTTATATTTTTTGTGATGATATTAAACTTTCAGGAATATACTAAAAATACATATTTTGTGTATATTATTACTAAATTTAATGTTTATTTTATAACTTTTTATTGGTTTGTAGCCTCTTGTATTCTTTTTTTTTTTCTTAAACATACTTTCTGTTTAAATTACAGGAAGAGATACCTTAGATGAGTGTGGTTTGAGATACTTGTTAGCTATGCGGCTGCATACATGCCTTTTGACTTCACTGCCTCCTTTATACCGAGTGCAGCTGCTTCATCAAGGTATTCCACTCATTGTTTGGACCTTTGCACAATTTTTATTTAGTACTAAAGTGGTGGGTCTATTCATGTCTGTGTGTGAGCATTAGGTGAATCATTAGATGCACACCTATCCCTGGTCTTGAGATTTTCCTGTGGTATAGTACCCATGTAGCCTTTTTCGTTGTATCCTTGAGCTCTATTCTGTGACTTTAGTTCATTTGACTCAGTTTCTTAGACCTTAGCTTAGGGAGTGTAATTGTGGTATACCTGAGGTTGTAACCCAACATGGCCCTCTACAAAGTAGCCCTGAATTTCTGATGTCTTTTCTTCAAAATTATGTAAGTTTTGCTCTATAACGTGTTATTTGTATTTATTTTAATATAAGCAATATATTTTATTTACCAGTAAGTAAAGTTGATATTTCAGGAAGTTCTGCTGTATTGATACAGTGGATTTGTATACTTCTAGCATGTTGCCACACCTGACTGAGACAAAAAGTTATATTGGCCTTCTTATGGATTAAAAAATTGAAATTACAGAACTTGAAGTGACCTGCACTGGATACAGACTGTTTATTAGTAGAGCTGGAATTAGAATCCCAGTCCATTGTTCATTTCATTAGAGTATATTTCTTTTGAAACCGGCATCCTGAAAACAGTCCCTTTGGCATTAGTGTTGCGGGACCCAGAATGCCAGCTTGATGGGCTAACGTGAAATACTTAGCCTTAAATGTTCTATGAAAACAGGCTTCTAAACAGCTACCTGGTATTCTTTTGTATGTCTAAACTATATTTCATCTACCCAAGCCTTTCTTTCGGAAACATTTAGATTTTGCTGTTTTTTTTTTTTTTTTTCTATTTGAATGAATGACCTTTAACGTTATAATCTTGCACATAAATATCTATCTGTCTTTCTGATTATTTCCTTGTGTTAGTTTCCTAGTAGTAGAATTGCTGAGTCAAAAGGAGTGAACAATCTTAACTCTTGATAAGACATTGTCAAAATACTTTTCAGAAAGACCGTGCTCATTTACATTCCAGAAATATGATGACAGAATCAGCCCACTGCCAACATTTGATATCGTCATTTTAAACAAAATATGCTATTTGGATAGAATTTAAAAATTATATTTCAGTGTTCTTTTAAATTTTAGTTTTAAATAATAGTCAAATCATACAGAATTACTTGATGGTGATTTTGTACATTGCCTAAGGGAGATCTAAAATACTTCAAATTCCTAAATCTTTGTCAGATTGCATTTTCCCTGTGACTATAGTTAAGCCAAAACATTGGATATGAGAAGTGACTGGTAGTGTAGATAATGGTCCTGGGAGCAGTTTTCAGGGGAAAAGTTAAGTAGCCAGTACGTAGAAAAGCTAAGAAGAGCAGACAGAGATAAATTGGAAAGAACAGCTTGCCATTGGTAGATAAATAAAAATAAGCACCTGTGGTATTCCTGTTCGTTTCTTGCCTAATACCGTTTCTCACCTTTATACTGTTTTCAAATACATTCACTGCTCTCCTTATCCTGTTTTTTGAACCCGATTCTTTTGACATGCGTGTGTGCATTTTTATTTCTTCTTAATTAAATTTAAGGGTATAGAATGTAATATATTTTATATTGGTCTTTTATATTATACATTTTGTATCAGTATTTTATATAATATACAAAATTTTATAAATTTTACAAATTTTGTATTGCTGTGTAATAGTAGTTTCTAAAGCAGAATGTCAGTTATTTGATGTAGTAATACTTTCTTCATCAGACAAAAATGTAAATAGTGAGAAAATTAATCTGCCTTTTAGGTTATGAAAAACTAAACTGATGGTAAATTTTGTCCTGAATTTGTATTGGTACTCAAGGCTGCTTGTATTAATTTTGTGATATAATTCCAAACACAGTTGTATGTTAAGTGTTAGTAATGGGAAATTTAAAAGATTTAAGATTTTTGTTCAAAATTATCATAATAGTTTTTTCTTCTATACTTTCTAAAAGAATTGTGAAGCAATAATCTTTAAACTACATATGAAATCTATATAATAGTTCATAAGGAAAAAATTATGTGTAATAATGTTGATACTTAATAGCATTGAGAAACCTTTGTTATAACATGACTATCATTTGCTTCAGACATTTCATTGTTTCCTAAATGGGTTCATCTATATAGTTGCTTGGGGCTAATCAGTCTTCTTTCTGAGACGTCTCAGTATTCTTCCCAGCATTCCCATTATCTGTTTCTGTCTTTTCTCTCCTGCGGTTTGCTTCTCGTCTTGTTTTCTTTTTGCCTGCTCTAAGTGGAGTAGAGTGCTTATCAGTAGTTAAACTGTTGATAAATCCATTTGTACTCACAAGTCTGATGGTGTCACTAAACATTTTGTTGCCTCTCAGAAGAGCCTGGCTCCTAGTTAGTCTTCCCTCAGGGTCAAAAAGAAAGGGGGTTGCCATATAGCATCAATGTATGTATTAAGCCCCTTTAAACTACATTTAACTCCAGGTACTTTGTGACTATAACTTATCACTGATATTCCCTGGAGTGCTCATGAAATTTAGAGCTTTCTTTGAAGTGATACTTAGTTCCAAGGCCATAGAAAAGAATGGAGCTATTTTCAGTATTCTGTAAGAAAACATAGAGTCCTCAAACAAGTGGCGGTGGAATCAACACCCAAGCAGTGAGCCATGTGCTTTTGACTTGACTGAAACCTTGTTGATAAATGTGGTATGCATACATGTGAATTACTTAGTGTTCAAATATCTTTCTTTCTAATGATTCAGTTTTAGTGTTCCTCTTTTTGAAGGGGAAACAAAGGCAAATATACTGTGTATACTTGAGTATAAGCTGAGTTTTTTCGGCACAAATTTTTTTTTTTGCTGAAAAACCCGAACTTGGCACAGATTTTGTGCCGAAAAAAAAAACTCGGCTTATACTTGAGTATATAGGTATTTGTGAAAAAAGAGATGAAGATTATAGTATAAAGTTTTGAATGATAACAACTTCCTTTCATTCTTTCTTTCTACTTGAAAATCTTTCCAAAATTAATAAATACATGACTGTGTGAAGATTACTTTTGTTCTTTTTTTGATATAGAGGTTATTATCTTGTATTTCCAATTTAGGTGTCTCCACATGCCATTTTGCCTGGGCTTTTCATTCTGAGGCTGAGGAAGAACTGATTAATAGGATTCCGGCAATTCAAAGAGGGGACCCTCAGTGGTCTGAATTAAGAGCTATGGGAATAGGGTGGTGGGTAAGGAATATTAACACACTTCGAAGATGCATTGAAAAGGTAACTTTACATCACTGGATTTTGAAGTTATGTTTGAAGTCTTTTCATAAAGGAAAGAGGATTCTCTTACAGAAAACGTGTGTGTGTGTGTGTGTGTGTGTGTGTGTAGGGGGGCTTAGTTTGTATATCTTGAGATTTTGAGAATTTTTTAAATAAATACTTTTGGAGATTCTAAAAACTTCACTTTCAAAAAATGTTCATACAATATTATATCAGTTGTTTCTTGTTATATACACTGAGTTTATATCTATGGAATAGCAATATTATCTCTTAGTTGAAATGTGACCTACTTTAAGAAAATACAAAAATTTAAATTTAGAAAGTAAACTTAGGTTCTTGTTCATTATTTATATTATGTAAAAGAATCCCTTTTTTTTTATATATATATATATGAAGGATTCTCTCCATTACTGGTTTAGTTAGTAAAACTTCTTTGCACACTTCAAATACCATTCAATAAAAACGGTGTGATTCATGGGTACTTGAATATCATGGCAGCAAGTGAAATATGCTACAGATTTCTTAAAGATAGTGTTTAGGAAGTAGTTTTCTGTTAGTTTTCTATTTTTTTTCATTTAGAAAAAAATTTCAATTTTGTTTGTTAGTGGAAACTGAAAGTTCTTTCAGTGTTGCTGAAATTACCCTTCACTGAGCACCTACAGTATAACATGTTTGGTGCCAATTGCTTTTCATAAATTGTTTCGTATAATCTTATCAAGCCCATATTAGCTCCATTTTACGCACGATGGAACTAAGACTTAAGAGAGGTTAAAGTAATCAGCTTAAACTCCAGTCATTTCTAAATGTTAGATTTAGTTTGTGCTATTTCTATATATTAGGGTTAGGAAAGTGGAATTCTTATTCATATTTTACTTTTAGCCTATTGAAATTCCCTGGAGTACAATCAATGGTGCTATCTTTGTGAAGAAGGCATCTGTTTCTCCCAAGAATGCAGAGACTCTTCCCTATGTTGGTCTTCCACACACCACAGTTTCTAAATTTTAGTGTCAGAAGAATCACCTGGCAAACTTACTTAAAATGCATATTCCCCATCCCTGCTTAGAGGTTTTAATTTCTTAGGTTGGTGGTTGCCCTGAGGCTTCTTTATCTTAACCGACAACCTGTGATTCTAGTGTACCTTGTTTGTAGGTCACAGTTTGAGATATGACTATAAAAGTGTCATTTTTCTGCTACATGAAGGCAGCCAACAAGATACCAGCATTTCTGTTCTCAAAATAGGCACAAGTGTAAGAAGGGATTCTTTCCTACACCAACTAAGAAATGTAGTTTCTGGTGTGTAGGGAAGGTTAATTGCTGAAGCATACAGAGAATAACAGTGTCTACCTTGAGAATTTTTTAAATAATTTCTTTAATTGTTTAGAATTCATTGACAGTATAAAGAGTTAGGTTAGAATTCATTGAGAGTACAAAGAGTTAGGTTACACTGATTGCCTTTGTCAGGTAAAGTCCCTCTTAGAATTGTGTCCTGCTCCCAGGAGGTATGCCATGCACTGTGACCTCCATCTCCTCCCTCCTGCTCTCTCCCCGCTCCCTCATTCCCCTACCTCCACTTTGTGTTAGATCATCTACTGCCTTCATATTAGAATTAAGTACATTGGATTCTTGCTTCTCCATTCTTGTGATACTTTACTGAGATGAATGTGTTCCACTCTGATCCAGGTTAATACAAAAGATAGAAAGTGTCCATCTTTTTTTAATGGCTGAATAGTGTTCCGTGGTATGCATATACTACGCTTGTTAATCCATTTATGGATTGGTGGGCATTTAGGTTGTTCCACAGTTTGGTGATTGTAAATTGAGCTGCAGTGAACAGTCTAGTGCAAATGTCCTTATGACAAAATGGTTTTTTTTTTTGGGTAGATTACATTAACATTTTTATATTCCAAGCAGTAGGAAGAAAGAGGATGTATTTCATCTGAAATGTTTCTGCTGTATGTAAAGTAAAGTTCTCTTTACTTTCTTGTCAACAAGTGTATTGTCATATAAATGAGTATTTGGGACATATACATAAAAATTATTTCCACAAATAACCTATTTCTTAAAATTAAATCAAAGGCATATGTAAAGGTTTTGCCATGAAATATATATTGTAAATCCTTAGCTTAATATGAATAAAAGTCCTCTAAGAATGATTGAACACATTGAAACTCTAAGTTAAATGATGGAGAGCAGAGGAAATAATAAAAAAAAAGGGAATGGAAATAAAAGAATATTGCAATAAAGCATTTTCATGATGCAATTTTAGGAGTCTTTCCCCTTTCTTCCATACCTGTTTAGTTCCTGCTTTGCCATCAGTCAATGTGAGCTAATAAAACATCCACTTTTTTTATTGTTATGCCCCTTAGTGAATTGCCTAGGCTACCTCAGCATCTTTGAAAAGATGCAGTCTGTATGCTATTGTGTTCTGAACAGTATAATTACATAAGATTACTTGATAGTTCTTAAACTTACACAGAGTTGATTGGCTGTGTATAAATTCACCAGCTTTGGTTATGTGGCTCAAAAAATGTTATCAGTTACTATGCATGGAATGTTATGTGCTCATTAAAATGTTTTCTCAAGGAATCACTAAGAACTAAAATTTGTAAGCCCTTTAAAATAAAGAGGCTTCAACCTTCTTTAATTATATGCCAGAAAGAATGTGCTAATCTCCCTTAATTATCAAAAGGTTGATTGAAAAATGCCAGAAAATTATATTTAAAAAATATATATGTTTAAAAATTACTGAAGCATTTATTTATTTTTTTGGAGAGAGTCTTACTACGTTGCCCTTGGTAGAGTGCTGTGACATCATAGCTTACAGCAGCCTCCAACTCTTGGGCTTAAGCAATTCTCTTGCCTCAGCCTCCCCAGTAGCTGGGACTATAGGCGCCTGCCACGACTCCCAGCTATTTTTTGTTACAGTTGTCATTGTTGTTTTAGCTGGCCCAGGCCAGATTAAAATTCACCACCCCTGTTGTATGTGGCTAGCGCTGTAACCACTGGGCTATGGGCGCCAAGCCTGGAGCATTTATTTTTATCTGTAGTTTTAATAGTGTAGGCCTATACATGTGTATGTGTATAACTGATATTTATTCACAGATGTCTGTATCAGTATTAGTTGAGAAAGCCTTCAGTTGTGAAATCATATACACCATGGATATTAGTATTTTAGCTTTTATAAAACATTAAGTAATGTAATATGTTATTTGTTGAATGTTAAATCTTTAAGAAATGTCTCTCATCTATTGAATATTCTGCCTCCTTTGAGGTTTCCTGTGTTAGTTTTATTCCTACTACCTGAGTTCTGACCCCATTTCTCCCCTGTATGCATGTGACCTTAGGTAATTCTCTTCATCTTTCTATCTCTGTGACCTCATGGCTTGTGATTCAGTAAGGTAAATGAAAGATGCTTAGACTGGCGCCTAGTACATGGTAAATAGTAAATGCAAGCTATTTCGTTATTTTTATTATAATTACAGACATGCAAACAGTTTTCTCTAAGATCATGTATTTTAAATTACTAGAGATTGTGGAATAGAACCAACTTTCCCCCTCTTCACAGTTTCTGTTAGCTATAAAAGTAGCAGCGAAGCATTAATTGTTGATTAATTATTTTGTCAAATAGTTAATTTAGTATTTTCTTTGCCATTTAGGTTGCCAAAGCTTCTTTTCAAAGGAACAATGATGCGTTAGATGCTGCTTTATTCTACCTTTCGATGAAGAAGAAAGCAGTAGTGTGGGGTCTATTTAGGTAAGTTGCCTTAGTACTGAACGTGATTTAATGAAGTGAGGATTGTGCTGTGAATCAGAAATCTAATGCTTTTGAAAATAGTAAGGTATGTGAGCTTGGTCCCATCAGCTTCTTTGTGACTTGCTTCCTTTATCTGCAAAAAATCGGTAAAATATCTTTTCAACTTACGGATGGGATGTTGGTAAGAAGTTGAGAAAGTACTTTGGAAAGTAAAAATACTCTCCTGTTTCCTGTTTATGTATACATAAGCATTATAAGCTTTTTTAATTAGAAGAAGTAGCGAGAAACTAAATAACAGATATCTACCAACTGAAGTTACTGTTTTTCTTTTAGATGTATGTTTGAGGTTTATTTTCTATTTTTATGCATTCTATAAAGAATTAAAAATATTTTAAATTTAGTTTAACCACTACTGTTTGTACTTGGGTTTATAGGTCACAGCATGATGAAAAAATGACAACATTTTTCAGCCACAACTTTAATGAAGATAGGTGGCGTAAAGCTGCTTTGAAAAACGCTTTTTCTTTACTTGGAAAACAACGCTTTGAACAATCTGCTGCTTTTTTCTTGCTAGCTGGTTCATTGAAAGATGCCATAGAGGTATAAATAAGAAAACATGCTATAAACTATTTGTAAGATGATTGAAACCTATAAAGGTTGTAGAGATTATGATTTTTTGTCATACATGAAGACAGAATAACTATAGAAGTTACTGAACTTAAAATAGTGGCACTGTTGTAAATGAAAATATAAAGTTATGAGAGAAACAAATGAAAATTTCATGTATGGCATAAGTTATTTGCTATGTAAATAGAAGGTCCTTTTATGTATATATGGAAATATAGTTGGAAATTAAGAAGAACTCATGTATAAATCCAAATATCATAAGTTGTATCTAATTTAAAAATGAATGTTATTAATTTAAATTGACCTAAGTCAGTTGTTTTATGCTTATTTCATAAATGATCTTTCTAGGCATGAAGGTACTGTGTTCTAGTCTCTTACTCTTCCTGTTCTTGCTTAATCTCCCATCAATTATTTAACTACCTTTCACTGTGCAAACCTTTGGACCCTCTCTCCCCAACATATATCTCAATATAAATGATAGATAATTTTAAGGTGTTGGTAGGATTATTTCATCTTTAAATAGTTATCATTAAGTAAGAAAAATCTTTCTTAATATTTAAATTTGCAGGTATGTCTTGAAAAAATGGAAGATATTCAACTAGCCATGGTTATTGCCCGTTTATATGAATCAGAATTTGAGACATCATCCACTTATATATCCATCCTAAATCAGAAGATTTTGGGTTACCAAAAGGATGGGTCAGGATTCAGTTCTAGAAGATTACATCCTGACCCCTTCCTGCGTAGTCTTGCCTATTGGGTAATGAAAGACTACACTCGAGCCTTGGACACGTTACTGGAACAGATTCCAAAGGAGGAGGATGAACATCAAGGTGAGACGTGTTGTGGGTTTCTCTTTTTCTTTTTTAAAGGAAAATAACTTACGAGCTAATATTCATTTAGGTAAAAAGGTCATTACCCAATTTACTATTCAACTTTGAGAAATTATCAAAATTTCTTGTGTGGCTAAGGCATTAGCCACTATTTGTAATTGAATTTAGCATTTTTGTGTCATAGTTTGGGCAGTACTAAGAGACTTCACACATAATTTACTGTCAAAGGTTATATATTCATGTATATAAAATAGTACTATTCTCTCCAAATTCACATATATAAAACAAGCATACAAAATTGCCACATTCTATAGCTCTTTCTACATAATCATATAGCCATTTTTTAAAGGTAGGAACTTAAGACTAGGTTCAGTAGCTTTTGGCTATAATCCTAGCACTTTGGGAGGCTGAGATGGAAGGATTGCTTGAGGGCAACATAGCAAAACCCTGTCCCTACCAAAAAAAAAAAAAAAAAAGGAAAAAATTAGCCAGGCCGCATAGTGTATGTCAGGAGGCTGAGGCAGGAGGATGACTTGAACCCAAGAGTTTGAGGTTGCATTGAGCTATGATGATGCCATTGTACTCTTGCCCTGGCAACCAAATGAGACCTTGTCTAAAAAAAAAAAAAAAAAAAAAAGTTTTGGCTGTTATACATACTAGTTTGGCCCATGTGCCTGGAAGAACTTTATTCTTATGTGGTAAAATTTTTATATTCTAAGTTACCCTAAATAATTTATATTTTCAAGCACCTGGAGGATATTTATTAGCATTATTTACAACAATAAAAGAATGGAACATGTTAAGTTTTTGTCAATAGAATAAATACATTTTAATATGAGCAGCCTACAGGAAACAGTATACCATTAAAAACTGCCGTTGATTGGTGTGTTAATATGTGCTGTATAATAAATTGAAAAAAAGAAAGATGCAGAGAAGTGTGATTCTTACTGCACATATATACACACACACATAAATAAGTTGTGCACACATGCACTTAAGTGTGAACACACATCATGTCTGTCTGCTGCATTTCCCCGTTTCTTGGAATAAAGCACAAGAAACTAAATACTTGTTATTGGTCACAGGCTACCTTTTTGGACATAATAGTGAGGAGATGTAGGCTTTTACTTTTCATTTTGTACTTTTTATAGTTACAATTTTCTAGCCTTAAAAGTTGTTACATGAGTAAAGAGATTAGGGCCCAATTTTTACTTTCTTTCTTTCTTTTTTTTTTTTTTTTGCAAAGAAGTAGCACAATATTTTCACAAGTATTACTAAAAATTTTAAAGGAAAGGAAAGAAAAAAAGTTTTAAAGTAAAAAGTATCTGAGGCTGGGTGCCTGTAGTTCAAGCCGCTAGGACGCCAGCCACATATACGAGAGCTGGTGGTTTCAAATCCAGCCTGGGCCTGCCAACCAACAATGACAACTACATCCAAAAAATAGCTGGGCATTGTAGCAGGCGCCTGTAGTCCCAGACACTTGGGAGGCTGAGGCAAGAGAATCGCTTAAGCCGGAGAGTTTGAGGTTGCTATGAGCTGTGACACCACAGCACTCTACCCAGGGTGACATCTTGAGACTCTGTCTTTTTTAAAAAAAAAAAAAAAAAAAAAAAAAATTGAGTTATTCAGGTAATTTTAATAAGATATACACATTTTTATAGAAGGAAGGTTCTGTTTATTTTCTAATGTTTTCTAGGTTAATATTTAAAAATTTGTTATTATAGAAAATTTCAAATACATATAAAGGGCAATATAAAATCAGTAAATTCTTTACTCATCTTTAATAGTTAACTTATAACCAACCTTGTATCATGTATACTCCCACCTATTCTACTCCTCAGTCTCAATATAGATTATTTTGAAGCAAATTCTTTTTTTTTTTTTTTTTTTTATTAAATCATAGCTGTGTACACTAGTGCGATCATGGGGCATAGTCTAACATATCATTTCACTTCTAAATATTTCAATATGTATCTCTAGGAAATGATTTCTCAAAAACATGCTCTACAGCTAACTGATCACAAATTGCTAGCAGATTTGTTTGTTTTTTCTCTACTGCTGTTTCACTTGATTAGCCTAAAAAACAAATCACATATCATTATAACAAAATTTTATTGCTCATCATCAAATACACTGTCATTCTAATTTCCTGGGTGGTCTTATAAAATCTTATACAATTGGTCTGTTTGTACTAGATCTAAGTGTTGTGATTGGTTGAGTGTCTTCCTTGTCTACTTTAATCCATAGATTCCTTTTTCTTTTTTTCTCTTCTTGCAGTTTGTTTATTAAAGAAGTCAGGTGGTTTCTCCTGTAGTTTCCTGCATTTTGAATTTTTCTGATTGTGTCCCTCTTGTTTAGCATGTTTAACATGTTTTTTTAACATGTTCATTTTTTCCTATGTTCTCTGTATTTCTTATAAATGGGTAATTAAGATTCTAGAGTCTCCTATCACATTTTTTTTGCAGAGACACTTTATAGGTGATGTGGCGTACTTGAAGGGATTCATAATGTTGAGTTGTTTTGCTTTTATGGCATTAGCCATTAGTGATCACTACCTACTTTATTTTATTCATGTTTGTAAAATAATAGCACTCTAACTATGTCATTTTATCCTTCCTTTATGAGCTGGACTATGTGTCTCGACGGTAGTTTCTCGTAGTGCCTGTTTGATTACTTTGTAGTCCAGCCATCTGAATAGTAAAGGGAGCATAAATGTTTGATTCTTTCTCTTTATTTATTAGTTTTCAAAATAATAGGCTGGTTCCCTGGCATCCTATAAAGGTAACCAATTAATTTGCTTTTTATTTTTAAAGGTTATTTTGAATTCACAAATTTAGATAGATTTGTGTTTGAATCTTTTACAATTTGTTTTTAATGGATGCTCATATTGTCCTATCTGATGTGGGAGCCTCTCTTCAAGTTCCTGAATCCTTTTTGCATTATTTGTTGATTGCAAAATGTTTCAGGCTCATCTTGTACTTTTCCTGCCCCAGACCTGAAAGTGACCATTCCTCCAGAGGCTGCTTCTATTCATTTGGTCATCATTTCTAGGCTATTTCAATAATGGAACTAGGAAATTTGTTTTTCCTAAGAATTTAGAAGTTTATACTGAAATTTCTAATTTGTGTGTAGAGTTCTTAGATTTCAGATTTTTGTCTTATAATGAAAGGCTTATATTCCCATACCATTAGCACAATTATTTGCTACTGATATGCATATAATAGTTTCAGAATAATACATAAATATTTTTCATACTGACATGATTACTGAGAACATGATTAAGCTTTTTTGGAGTGGCAGGTATTTTGTTTTCTTTTTATGATGTATTTCACTAAGGATGTATAGTCAAATTATTTGTTTTAAAGTCACTTTTTGTAGTTCATCCCATAGTTCAACCATAGTTGGTTATGCTACCGACTTGATACATAGACATATTTTTCTTTTACTTTTTGTGAAGTATTTTTTAAAATTTTATTTTCTTTTTTTTTTATAATTTTCTTTTGAAGTAATATAAATGTTGACATGGTTTAAAATAAAATATATAAAGCCAAAGTATTTTCAGAGAAATCTAGCTTCTTCTTTATTAGTGAACCAAATGTTTTTCTTTTCCTTTCATTTAAAAAATATAAGCAAATATGCATGAATGTGTATATTTGTATCCCTTCTCTATTTTCTTAGATAAAAGGTGTAGTCTACTTTAAGGAGTGATTCACATCACTGTAGAGTAGTGGTTCTCAACCTTCCTAATGCTGTGACCCTTTTATACAGTTCCTCATGTTGTGGTGACCCCCAACCATAAAATTATTTTTGTTGCTACTTCATAACTGTAATTTTGCTATTGTTATGAATTTTAATGTAAATATCTGATATGCAGGATGTATTTAGGCAATCCCTGTGAAAGGGTCATTTGCCCCCCAAAGGGGTCACCACCCATAGGTTGAGAACCGCTGCTATAGAGCGATGTCCAGGATATATCACTCTATTTTGTTTAATGTATCCTGTACATCGCTCTATAGTGATGGAAATCCCATCATATCCCATTCCAAATGCATACTGGGATTTTAAAAAATTTCAGCTGTATAGTTTGAATGATTGTATGGGTGTATGACTGTTTAACCTATCCTAAGTTAATATTTGTATTTCCTTTATTTTTACAAAATGCTGGTATTTTATTCTTTTGTAATGTAAGTACAGATTAACGCAATTCTTTATTATCTGTTTGATTTCTGTAGTTATCAAATCTTGTAACCCAGTAGTGTTCAGTTTTTACAACTATCTTCGAACTCATCCTTTGCTTATTCGAAGAAATCTTGCCTCCCCTGAAGGAACTTTGGCAACTTTAGGTCTTAAAACTGAGAAAAACTTTGTTGATAAAATTAACCTCATAGAAAGAAAATTATTCTTTACCACTGCAAATGCTCATTTTAAAGTTGGATGCCCCGTCTTAGCCTTGGAGGTACTCTCCAAAATTCCAAAAGTAACCAAAACATCTGCCTTACCTGCAAAAAAAGATCAGCCTGACCTCATTCCTAAAAAGATGGGTGATCTGTCCTTACAATCAAAATCTCTGGGCAATGGCAATGGCAATGGAAGTGCTGTTATTGATTGGTCAAATGTAACTTCGTCACAGTATGACTGGAGTCAGCCAGTAGTAAAAGTTGATGAGGAACCTCTTAATCTTGATTGGGGTGAAGATCACGATAGTGCCTTAGATGAAGAGGAAGAAGATACTGTTGGTTTACTAATGAAAAGTACAGATGGTAGGAAAAAAGATGGACGGGAAGATCAGAAGGCCCCAGACTCTAATATGTTGTTGACTCCTCAGGAAGAGGATTGCCTTGAAGGTGATACTGAAGTTGATGTGATTGCTGAACAACTAAAATTCAGAGCTTGTTTAAAGATTCTTATGACTGAACTAAGAACATTGGCTACTGGTTATGAAGTAGATGGAGGAAAACTTAGATTTCAACTCTATAACTGGCTTGAAAAGGAAATTGCTGCCTTGCATGAGATATGTAATCATGAATCGGTTATTAAAGAATATTCCAGTAAAACATATTCCAAAGTAGAGAGTGATCTTCTAGATCATGAGGAAGTGATGGAGAAACCAGACATTGGCTCTTATGAGCGTCACCAAATAGAGAGACGAAGATTGCAGGCTAAGAGAGAGCATGCAGAAAGACGAAAGTTGTGGTTGCAGAAAAACCAAGATCTCCTGAGAGTGTTTCTTAGTTATTGCAGCCTTCATGGGGCCCAAGGTGGTGGTCTGGCCTCAGTAAGAATGGAACTCAAATTTTTACTGCAAGAATCACAACAGGTATGAATACCACTTTTGTTTTCAGTCTTGGTTATTTCAGTGATTTCAGTGGCTTTTCCAGTTACAGCTATAAAGCTCTTTTACTAGTTAATCTAAATATGTTCATATTGTCTATGTGAGTCTTCTTAGACTAAAGTGTGGCTGATTATGAGTAGACCTAAAAGGTTGGGAGTATCCTTGTGTCATACACATCTTTGTATCTTCTGCATCCAGCAGAGTACCTGGTAACTGCTGGGTGCTCAGTAAATCTTTGTAAAATGAGTGAATAAGTAATTGAACATACTGCTTTTGTGTAAGTATTTATCATCAGTATTTTTACTATTGTCTTTTTCTCCTTCATTTTGAACTACTTTGAAAAATATAATTCACTGTCACCCGCAGGAAACCACAGTAAAGCAGCTCCAGTCTCCATTACCATTGCCTACCACTCTACCTCTGCTTTCAGCAAGTATTGCTTCGACAAAAACAGTCATAGCTAATCCTGTGTTGTACTTAAATAATCACATCCATGATATACTTTATACTATTGTTCATATGAAAACACCACCTCATCCCAGTATTGAAGACATGAAGGTAATATAAAGTTTATAACCATTTGTTATTGTACACACTGAGAAGGTAAATATATTATACTTGTCTTCTAATTTAAACTTAGAGGAAATATTTAAAAGTGCTCTTCTGTGTTACTTTTCTCATTCCTGATGAGTTAGTTCAAGACTGTTTGTCCAATGAGTGTAATTTAAAAATCAGCATTCTTCTTATTTCTGAAAACATTCCTGTCTTCCTTTAAGATAGGTAAATACTTTTTTGGTAATGAAACTAATTTTCTGGACGATATTTTTGCCACTTAATATTCATGTAGGTCTTCTATTCTCCTTAAATGAAACATTAAGTTAGAAATATTTATGAATACCTGTTTATGTGCCAAGATATTATCAAGATATAAGTTGGGGAGTACTCAGGAGAGAATCATGATTGTTTAGAAATGGTCCCAGAGAAAGTATCCTTTTTACTGTTTCCTTGGCGATTGTGCAATAGTTAAAGGCAATCAGAGTTTTGGCAGTGTTAACACCCTAAATTAAACCTATACCCTATGCTGAATTATGAAAAAGTGATACCTTTCTAGAAGTCCTAGGGAGCTTGGCAGGCTCTGGGGAGTTGATCAGACTTCTACACGCCAGCTTAAGTGTACTTGTGCTATACTTTTTCCGATTCTAAATTCTAGGGCACATTTCAGGTCCCCAGTATACTTATTTTTTATCAGTTTTGTTTGACAGGCAGGTTTAATCTCTGGTAGTACATTCTGAAGGCCTGGTCACATCAGCCTCTTAAGGACTTTTAATCCGTAGTGTGAATTAATCTCTATCAGTATTTTACGAGTGATTTACTGTATATACTCGAGTATAAGCCGAGTTTTTTTCAGCACAAAATTTGTGCCGAAAAACCCGAACTCGGCACAGATTTTGTGCCGAAAAAAACTCGGCTTATACTCGAGTATATACGGTACTGGTGACATCAACCTATTAGAGACTTCTATCTATATAAATTTATGCTTCTAATCCATAGCATGGATTGATCTATATCAGTATTTTAACAAAGATTACTTAAATTGTTTCTTAGGTGAATATGGATATGTAGGCAAGGCATAAGATGCATATAAATTCTAAGTAAACATTTCTAGTTCCTAGAAATTTAGATAGGACTTTGAAAGAGTAATCTAGATAAGGCTTCCAAAGAACATGAAACTATTTGTAAAGTACTTGCAAATTTTAAGATTTTATGAGTCTCAAAATGTTGATTCAGTATGGCACTTTTGAATGTGATTTTTGTGTTATTGACTAAGTTACAGACTTTCTAAGAATTACTGAAAAACCCAAACTCGGCACAAATTTTGTGCCGAAAAAACTCGGCTTACACTTGAGTATATACGGTTATACAATAAAAACAACTGTTCCAGAGCTTCATTAAGTTTCTAAAACTTAGAAATTCTAAAACTATCCCCATGTCAATGAATACCAAGTAAATTACTTCCTGGAAAATCAGCCATTTCACACAGTGATTAATATATTTACTAAATAAATTTAAGTCGTTCTTATTGGTAAGTTTTTATTTTCATCAAGAAGAAGTGTATAAGGCGAGCTTAAATGAAAGCTCTGAAAATTCCACATTCATTTTGGTTTTGCTTTTTAAAAAATATTATTGGCTTGGTGCCTGTAGCTCAGCAGCTAGGGCACTAGCCACATACACCAGGGATGGTGGGTTCGAACCCAGCCCCGGCTTGCCAAACAACAGTGGCAACTACAATAAAAAAATAGCCGGGCATTGTGGCAGGCACCTGTAGTCCCAGCTACTTGGGAGGCTGAGGCAAGACAATCACTTAAGCCCAAGAGTTTGAGGTTGCTGTGAGCTGTGATGCCACGGTGCTCTACCAAGGACGATATAGTGAGACTCTGTCTCAAAAATAAATAAATAAACAAAAAATAAAAAATATTATTAAAGCTAATCATTTGTAGGATAGTGCAATACCCAGTAATACCAACATAGCAATTTGCTCAAGGCCTGGTAAGTGGCAAGCTCACAGTAAGTAAATATTGATAAAGATGTATCTGAAACAATCAGCTTTGTTGAGGGCATGTGAATAAATGTGGGTGAGAGATATTATAGAAGTTTAGAAAACAGAGTTAGTAGTCTCATATAGAATTCAGTCTTATTTAAAATATTGCTAGTTTCCTGGATATTTTCTAATTTTTAAGATATTGCTGTTGTGTAGAACTGTTAGTATAAAATGTAATTGTGGCTGTTTTGGTTTTAGGTGCACACACTTCATTCACTAGCAGCATCACTTTCTGCATCAATTTACCAAGCATTATGTGACAGTCATAGCTACAGGTAAAAAAAACAAAACAAAAAAATCCCAAATAGTATTAATACAATAAAACAACTGTTCCAGAGCTTCATTAAGTTTCTATGTCCTAGGGACTGAAAAATCCCCCAATATGACTGCCATGTATATTTTAATAGATGACAGAAATCAGAAATAAAATAGTTATTTATTTAGTTGTCACCTAGTAATAATAGAGAAATATAGAAAGTAACAAATAGTAAATGTAAATGATCATCATTGCCATCTTTTTTGTTTTCAAGGAAAAAGTTTACTGTCCAAAATAATTAATAGTATGATATTTCCTAATGTTTTTTCCCTTAGGAACTATTTCTGTTTGCAGTGGATTAGCTTGTGTTTGTTTTACTGGTTTTCAGTTGAAGGAAAAAAATATTTTAGAAAAATGAAAAAGTAAAAAAAAAAGAAGATAAGAAAAAGAAAAATGAAAAAAAATTTTCCTAAAATTGAATTATAAAATTAATTTTACCTAATCATTCACAGATGATATAAAAGTCTTTGGAAGTGATATGAATTAGAAGTAATGGTATGAAATTTTCTAAATGTCAAATTACTTGTATCAGTCTGTACTTTGCATTTTAATGGCTAGGGCAATATAAGCATAAGATAATGAATCATTTGGAAAGGTGACTTAGATTTAAATGAAATATAAAATTTATGTTAAATGTGTAGCTTTTTTGGGTAAATTTTGTAGTCTTTTGTGGAAACGTTTGATACTGAATAAGGAATTACTGCCTCAGAATGGCTTGTACTCTGATTTTAACCTAATTAGGCCATATCTAAAACACTCCAAAGTTTAGAAATGTAAATAAGGAAAAACAAGTTGATTTAGTTCACTGTTGTCATCTAAATGATGAAAGACAACTTGATTATCAGTCACTGGTTAAAATGGCACTAAATGAGAGTGTAAATGTGTTGTTTTTAAATGTGTTTTTTCCGGTTTTTAGTCTATGAATTACTTTGAAAGGTGACTCAGCTTCACTTTCTGCTTTTGTATTTTCCCCAGTTTCACAAAGACAGCCATTATAAGGAGGGAAGTAAATAGTAAGGGACATTTGACTTTATGTTTAGATATTTCTAAAATATCGTTGTCCAGATTTTCATACATTTTTTTAGTTTAGAGTTAAGCTTACACAGCTTGGTGCAAAACTAAGAAATGAAGGAAACTAGTACCCTCAAACTATCTGCCTACCATAGCCTAATAACAACAATAGTCTCCCCACTCCACATTTTCAAAAAAAAAAACAAAATATAAATGAAAAGATTTTAAAGTGTTAAGTGGCATCTGGAAAAAATTTTAAAGAACTAAATGCCATCTGTCCAACATAGTAAACTTGGTATTTTGTTTTTAAAAATTATCAACAAACATTTGTAACTATTTTTAAGAGCTTTCTAAAATAAATTTTTATTAGAACAGTGTTTTCATTTTTAAGAATTTTTTTATAATTATCTAAAATAGATGATGTACATGAAGTGCAATTATTACCTCTCTTAGGATAATGAATAACTGATCCTGTTTGTTTCAGCAGTCAAACAGAAGGAAATCAGTTTACAGGAATGGCTTACCAAGGACTTCTTTTAAGTGATCGCCGAAGACTAAGGACAGAAAGCATCGAAGAACATGCAACACCAAACTCATCTCCGGCTCAATGGCCTGGTGAGAATTTGACTTTTTCCCCCCTAGTCTTCTGTGGTGTCAATTCCTTTTAAAAAAGCTAATGCCTGATTTTCTAATTGTTGCTGTTTGTGGATTTGGTGAATGGTGTTTTGTTTGTTTTTGATGATGATTTCTGCTATGGATTAGGAATTCTTAAGTACTGTAATATTATCTGAAGACTCAGAAAGTTAAGGCTTCAAAAACGAAGTTTCTTGACTAGCATAAAAAAAGTAAGGTCTTAACGTTCTTCCTAAGGGTGAGCATGTCATCTCTTTCTTATCCTTAGAAACTCTGAATCAGAGTCTGCAATATCACAAACATAGTTGTACGGATCTATCAGAGAAAATACAGTTGATCTCCAGATGGTCAGTTAAGATTAAGATAGGAATGACCGTTCTGTGGTACATGTATCATGCTGTCTGTGAGGCCTTCTCTTTCTCTGGTCACCTGTCTTTCTCATTCTCCACTTCAGTTAATTCAAACTTTCTCCACTCCTTCTAGTACCCTAAGTGTGTATTTAAGATTAGTTTAAGCATGAGTTTCTATGAGTATAGTGTTTTTATCTTAATTTCTTATTTTGAAATAATTTCATAATTAAAAATTTTTATAAAAATAGTATAGAGGATTTTTATGTAACATTTACCCATATTTTCTAAATGTTAACATTTTACCATACTTCTTGTATCACTTTTTCCATCGCTTTCTCTCTTTTTCTCACATTCTCACTCTCACTATGTGTGTATGCTGGAATGTAATTTTTTTCTTAAAATATTTAAGTGTAAGTTGCAGACATGATGTCCTTTTCCATCTAAATATTTCAGTGTATATTTCCTAAAAACATTCTCTTATATAACTACAACACAGTTATCATATTTAACATTTGAACATGGATACAATACTGTTCTCTATAGACCTTTTGGGAATTTCACCAATTGACCCACTAATGTTCTTTTTCTGGTGCGTGTAACATTTAGTTATAGTGTCTCATTAGTTTCCTCTAATATGGAGTAAAGTTTTCATCTTTCTTTTTCACGACTAACACTTTTGGAGAGTACTGGCCATATATATATATTTTTTCCCTGAGACAGAGTCTCCCTATGTTGCCCTTGGTAGAGTGCTATGGCGTCACAGCTCACAACAACCTCAAACTCTTGGGCTTAAGTGATTCTCTTGCTTCAGCCTCCCAAGTAACTGGGACTACAGGCACCCACCACAATGCACGGCTATTTTTTGTTTGTTGTTGTCATTGTTATTTAGCAGGCCCAGGCTGAGGTTCGAACCCACCAGCCTAGATGTATGTGGCTGGTGCTGTAACCACTATGCTACAGGTGCCAACCCAGGTCATATTTTTTTTTAAATGTTTTCCCATTGGACTATTACGATTTTTTTCTTAATATTAGATTCAGGTTATGTATTTTTGGCAGGGATACCACAAAAAAGAGGTGCTTTTCTCAGTACACATTATTGAGGTATTTGACACCAGATGGTTGCATTATTGTACCCTAATTTTTATCACTTGGTAAGGTGGTTTCTCCTTTGTAAATTTAATACTTTTTTCCTTTGTAATTAAACAATATCTTTTGAAGAGATAGTTTGAGACTATATAAAATACCATACTTTCACCTGCTAATTTTAGCATCTAGTGATGATTCTCTCCTGAATCAGACATTATGTTGGGTTTCTAGTGGTGATTTTCTTTCTTTTCTTTTCTTTTCTTTTTTTTTTCCGGCCGGAGCCAGGTTTGAACCCGCCACCTCCTGTATATGGGGCTGGCACCCTACTCCTTTGAGCCACAGACACCGCCCTCTAGTGGCGATTTTCTAATTCCTTCATTCTTCTTACTTTTTAGGTGAAATTCTACTGTAAAGGAAGAGTTTTCCTTTTACCCTTCTTGTTATTCACTCATTTATTATATCAGTATTGACTAATAAACTATTCTGTAGCCTACAAACTATTCCTGTCATTTATTTTGTTGCTCAAATTGTGGAAATACTTATTTTGGTAGCATATAGATATGTAAATTTTGATTAAATTACACATTGGGTGTTTTTATTTCTGGTGCTTTTTTCTGATATATTTCTTATGATACCCTTATAGGTGTGAGCTCACTTATTAGTCTTTTGAGTTCAGCCCAAGATGAAGACCAGCCAAAATTGAACATTTTGTTATGTGAAGCTGTTGTTGCTGTTTACTTAAGTTTATTGATACATGCTCTTGCCACAAATTCCTCCAATGAATTGTTTCGACTTGCAGCCCACCCATTAAATAATCGAATGTGGGCTGCTGTTTTTGGAGGGGGTGCAAAACTTGTTGTGAAACCTCGAAGACAGTCAGAAAATATTTCAGGTAAGAGAAGATTGATAACTAATAATGTATGTAAATTAAATAATTTCTTATTTTTAAGTCAAAATTTTTTTAATGTAAGAAATTTTATTTTGAAAATGAGTGATATTTTATCTCTTCTGTTAAGGATGTTAAATAACTAAATGCATGTTAGAATGAAAATATAATTTTGTTACTTTTATTTTTATACAAGTAACATTTTTTAGGATGATCAAGCAGGACATGTTTGAAGAAGTTAAAAAAGAAACAGAGGAAAGATAAAAGCAACTAAGGATGCAGTATTTTTATTTTTTTATTTTTTTGGTAGCATATAGACAGAGTCTTACTGTGTTGCCCTTGGTAGAGTGCTATGGCATCACAGCTCACAGCAACCTCCAACTCTTGGGCTTAAGCGATTCTTCCACCTCAGCCTTCCAAGTAGCTGTAACTACAGGTACCCATCACAACACCTGGCTATTTTTTTGTTGCAGTTGCCATTGTTGTTTAGCTGGCCCTGGGCCAGGTTTGAACCCGCCAGCCTCAGTGCATGTGGCTGGCACCATAACCACTGTGCTATGGTGCCGAGCCTAAGGAGATAGTGTTAAGGAACAAGGTCATAGAAAAAAAGGATAGTTCTTTTTTCCTTTTTTAGAGGTAGGGTCTTGCTCTGTCACCCAGGCTGGAATGTGATGATGTGATCACACCTCACTGCAACCTCAAAACTCCTGGGCTCAAGTGATCCTACTGTCTCAGCCACCTGAATACAGCTGGGACTACAGGTGCATGTCACTACACCTGGCTAATTTTTTTTTACTTTTGTAAAGATGAGGTCTTCCTTTGTTGCCCAGGCTGGTCTCAAATTTGTGGCCTCAAGCAGCCTTCCTGAACTGGCCTCCCCAAAGCACTGGGATTTCAGGTATGAGCCATCACATTCAACCCAGGAGAGTACCTAACTAGAGAAAGATTTCAGTAAATCCTCAAAATCTTTACAGGGGATAACATCAGTTGGCTTCAGATTAAGTTTATGGTTATGTTACATTTATTGTTGTTACATTTATACAAATGGCTTTTAAATTCCATTTTCTGTGTGGGTGGTTGTTGTGGACCAGAATATATTTTTCATCCCACTTTTTAAGATGGTAGGATGTGGTAAGGTATAGACTTCTGCCACAGAAAAGGTTTCAATTTTGGCACTAATACATAGAAATCATCTTAATTCGTCCTTAGAAATGGACTTATTACAGGTTTGGAATCAGTGGCACAGAAAATCTGCATGATATAAATTCTAACCTCTGTCCTTCTGCTCACAGTTAATAGGTTGTTTGTGCATCAACATAATGGAGGTGATCTTATTAACTCCCAGTGCTTCCATTCTTGTTATATGTGATGCCTTTTAATCTTTTTCTTCCTACCTAGTTATAGTCTACTTTAACTTAACAATTATTTTCTCCCAAATCTCTTTCTAATTTTCTGATTTTTTTTGTGTGTGTGTGGTAATTTTATCCATCCAGTTATCATCTATGCTGAAAACCTTCCAGGACCACATTCTTGTTTATATTAATTCATTCACTTAACACCTACTATCTGCCAGGAGGTAGTCTAAGCTTTAGGGATATGGAAGTGAATAAAATAGACAAATCTTTTACCCTCATGAAGCTTCCATCTGGTAGAGGTAACACAATAAATTAATAAATATAATATTTCAGGAATGACAAGGACTATGATAAAAAAAATAAATCAGAGTTAAGTGGAAATAGAGTAATGAAGGAATGGGATTGGGACCAGTTTAATTAGGGTAGTCAGAAGACATGTTCCTGATGATACAGCATTTGAGCAGAGCCATGGGGAAGTTGGGAATCATACCATGCGGATATCTGGGGTTGGACTACAGCATTCCAGGTAGATGGAGCAATGAGTACAAAGCAGTAAGTGCTGAGGCAGGACTGATTTGGGCCTTTCCCAGGAACTACGAAGAGACGATCATCGCTATCATGGGGGGTATGGATGTTGTAGGAGGTGAAGTTATAGAAGTAGCTGGAGGAAAGGTCTTCATGGATCATGGGTAAGGCTTTAGTTTTTGTTCTAAGAAAGATAGGAGACTACTGGAGGATTTTAAGCTGAAGATTGACATAATCTGACTTAGGTTTTCAGAAGGCCTACTTTCACTGCTTTGTGGAATAGACTGTACAACAAGAATAAAAGAATGGAGCCTGGATGGGAGCCTACTATAATAGTTTGCTTAAAAGATAATTGTGGGTTACCATTTAGGATGAATAGATAAACAAAATGTGGCATATACATACAGTGCAATGCTACTTAGCCATAAAAGGGAATGAAGTACTAATATATGTTACAATCTGCATGAACCTGAGAAATATATGCTGAATCAAAGAAGCCAGACATTCAAAAGAAATATTCAGAATAGGTAAATCCACAAATAGATAGAAAGGTGGTTGCTGTGGGCTCGGAGGAGGTAGAAATATAGAGTGTGTGCAAAAGGGTTTCCTTTTGGGGTGATGAGAATGCTTTGAAACTAGATACAGCTGGTGGTTGTACAACATTGTAACTGTCCTAAATTCCACTCAATTGTGTAGTCTAAAATGATTAATTTTGTGTTATATAAAATTCACCTCAGAGAATGGTGGTTTAGCCTATGGTGGTAGTCATGGACAGAGGGAAAAGTGGTCATATTCTGGATAAAATTTGAGGTGAGAGCTGATGGAATTGTGGATGAATTGTGTGTGGGTAAGGGAGAAAGCGGAGTGGCGAGAAAGTTATCATTTCCTGTGCTGGAGAGTGTAGGAGAGGAGCAGGTTGACTTGCTTTCTGGCCCTCCCATATGCAATGATTTTTTGAATCCTTTTGATGTTTACTTTATGTATCCCTCATATCTAACACTGCCTCTAGTTTTTGCCACCTACCATTCTACTTGAGGCCATTCCATCTTCCTCTCTAATTGATCAAACAAACCATGCGACTGAAGCATAAGAAGCTTTAGTGAGAATTACCCATAAGGTTAGTTCCCAGCTTTATATACAAGGGCTGGTCCTAGCCTAACTCTAGACTTTGTTGTTATTACGCCTGTCTCTGACTGCTGTCTAGCAAGAGGAGTTTACTTCTCATTTAGCCAAACCTCTGTTGGTCATTTGTTTGTGTTGTCCTTTCCCATTTTCCCATGGAGATTCTGCCCTTCTTTTAAGGCACACTTCTATATGCTACATATACAGTGCCTCTTTCTTGAACCACATAGCCAGAAATAATCAATTACTTGCTTTAATTCTTATTGACTATACCATGTATTTAATACATTATATACAGAATTACTTTACTATATTTTTTATATAGTATGTGGGCTACTTCATGGCAAGGGAAACTATAATGGTTTATCTCATCTACATCTCTGATGTGACTACTGGAAAAGTTTAGAAGCACAAGTAGAAGTAGTTTAGTCTAATGTAGAACAGGCAGAAAGTAGGATGAAAAGAAAGGTTAACTGTATGAACTAATAATGGAAAAGAAATACTGATTTTTTTCTTCTGTCTTTATTCAGCACCTCCGGTTCCTTCTGAAGACATAGATAAACACCGTAGGAGATTTAACATGCGAATGCTGGTCCCTGGAAGGCCTGTAAAAGATGCTACTCCACCACCAGTGCCTGCAGAAAGACCATCTTACAAAGAAAAATTTATTCCTCCTGAACTTAGTATGTGGGATTATTTTGTTGCAAAGGTAAGGGGTGTGAGAAACACAGGCTTTAATTTAATTGTGTCTCTTTTATTAATTCTTGTGTATGTATCACATAGGAATGATGGGGTAGTTTTGGATTGAGTCATCATAGTTTAGACATTTAATTTCCCTTCTCCTCTTCCCTCCCTTCCCCTCTCTTCTTTTATCTTTATCTCCCCACCCTTCCCTCCATTTTTTAACCCAGCATCTCACTTTGTTGTTTAGGATACAGTGCCATGGTTTCATAGGTCATAGCAATGTGAGACTTCTGGGTTCAAGTGATCCTTCTGCCTCAGTCTCCTGAGTAGCTGGGAATCAGGCACCCGCCACAATGCCTAGCTCATTTTTCTGTTTTTAGTAGAGACTGGGTGTCACTCTTGTTCAGGCTAGTGTCAAGCTCCTGTTTTCAAGTGATCATCCTGCCTTGGCCTCCCAGAGCGCTAGGATTACAGGTGTGAGCCACCTTGCCTGGCCTGAAGATTTAATTTCTTAGTCCAATAACTGAATAGTCTTAGTAAACTAAGGGATAATCAGATACCGGATGAAACAAACTAAAAATCATCTGGGACTTACGTATAAACCAGAAGTCATAATATTAACATTCAATGAGTATCATCTTTTTTCTAGTGTCTTGTATCTACCATCTATGTACCCCTCTTCTGATTATCAGTAGTTCCTTGGGCAGCATGGAATAGAGTAGAAGGAGATGGATAGACATGTGGGGGTTTTATCAGGCCACGGTGAAGCCCTGTGATGTATCTCTTTCCTCCCCAGAGGAAACAAAACTTCTCTAGGAATCAGTATAATCATGGTGACTAGAAACATTTAATACCATGCTGATACTTTTCTGCATTTTTGTTTTGTTTTGATTTTTCTAGCTCATCACTCTCCTTCTGTTAATGTCTTTTTATGTGTGTTGACACTTTGTCACCTTGCTATGCATGTATATAAGGGAATACATCTCCAATAATGCCTCTTTCTATTTTTAAAGGTTTGAGGTGCTGATCCCACTGTTTTTGGTGGGCTAAGCTGATTTTTAAAAAGTTTTTTTCAAAGTGAGATTTGAAGTTTTGTTTTGTTATCTAAAGACTTTGATTATGTTGGTGGTTCTCTAAGTGTGGTCCCAGAACAGCAGCACCAGTATCTTTTGAGAACTTGAGAGAAATGCAAAATGTTTGAACCCACCTAGACCTTCTCAGTTGGAAACTCTGGGAGTGAGAATCAGTAGTCTGTGTTTTAACTTTAGCTGGTTCTGATTTGTGCTAAAGTTTGAGAACCACTAGGTTAGGCAAATTATGAGTGCAGATTTCCAAGTTTATACTATATCAGGATCCTAGTTTATACCTTGTTTATACCTAGTTTATCCTTTGAGGCTGTTGTTGGTTTAAATGTATTTAGCTAATAAACTAGGGAATTAATAAAATGTGCTTATATATAGGGAGTTCCTACCCCTACCTTTCAATTTAAGATTTTCCCTTATAATTATGAAAGCTTATTACATCATTAATGTGCATGATAACAACATTTGTAGTATCCCACCTTAGTTTTTATTTTTTTTTAAATGTTTCCTCTTGGGAGGGTGGAGCAAGATGACGGACCAGAAGGACTGTTCAGCTGAGCTCTCCTAGAATGACTGGGGAAAAAGAGAGAACCCAGCCATACTTGGCACAGGGACCTTATCTACAGCTGTAGCTAAGGGAGCACAGTGAGGAGGTGGTGAGTTGGATACAACGTATGATCTGGAACGGTGGAAATCTGACGAATTAGGCAAGTCACTGTGACCTGCTGGGATCGGCTGGCTGCCCACAGAGGTCCAAGACAGGAGGAAGCTTTTCTGGAGTTTTTAGTTGTTGGGGGAAGCTGCTCATTGGGTGGAAAGCTTGGAAGTATCACAGCAATTAGATGTGAATACTGCTTGGAGTGGATTTGCCATAGGTTTGGTGGCTGGTGGGCAGCCATACTGAAAGAAGGTCTCAGCAGCCAGGGGGCTGCCATTGGGAAGGTTGTGAGAAGGTCTTGGCAGAGGCCTAAAGCATGGCTGTCTTAATTCCACTTGCTCGGATCAGAATTCCACTCTTGGGAGGGACTCCCACAGGCTTAGGGACTCCAACACCCCACAGGAACTGGAGTCAGGAGCACTGTGAGACCATCCCCTGAAGGATTATGAACTTTAAGATCCCAATGCAGCAGGGTCTGAATGCTGAGGAAACAATCAGGCAATCACCAAAAGCAACTAAGTTAGGAATAAGGACCATAGAGATTGCTGGCTGTGCGTTCTGTCTCCTAAAAGAAACCACAGTGCTACCTGGTATCCCAGCGACATATTGCAACAAGGACAAGAGCAAGGACTTCTGTTTTTTTGGCCATGAGGAATAGTTTGGCCTTGCTCAGTCTGAGGTAACTTCAAGACTTAAGTTCTGAGATAAAATAATTTGAAGCAGAGGAGGAAGTGAGAAGGAAAAAGGAGACAAGGGGGTGAATAAGAAGAAAGAACACAGGAGGAACCAACAGAACAATTTGGGCAACATGAAAAACCAAAACAGAGCAACTCCGCTAGGGACCATGAGGCAGCTACTGCAGAAGACTCCACTTATAAAGACTTGACAGAAAGGGAATTTAAAATATGGATGATAAAGCCAATAAAAGGAATGGACAAGAAAATGGAAAGACAGAACCAAAAGTCGGATGAGAGATATGTAGTATATAAGAAGGATATGGCATAGCTTAAGGAAATGAAGGTGACAATCATGGAATGTAATGATGCAGTAGAAAATATAAAAAAATAGGTTTGACCATGGAGAAGAAAGAACCTCAGAGCTAGAGGATAAAGTTTTTGAATTAATCCAGGTAGTTAAAGAGGCCGAAAAGAGAGAGCAACCAGAACAGGCTTTTAGAGAACTACAGGACCCCATGAAGTTTTCAAACATAGAAATAGTAGGGATTCCTAAAGGGGAAGAAGATTATCCCAAAGGAATGGTAGCCCTGGTGGAAACTACCATAAATGAAAACTTTCCATGCTTTACTAAAGACCCCGACACACTCCTTTCAGATGGATATCGAACCCTGAGTCATTTCAACTCAAACAGAGCTTCTCCAAGACACAATGTAATGAACCTGTCCAAAGTCAAGATGAAAGAAAAAAATATGCAGTCAGGAATAAGCACCAACTGACTTACAGAGGCAGAGCCATTGGGATGACAACAGACTTTTCAAAGGAAACTTTCCAAGCCAGAAGAGTATGGTCATCCACCTTCAACATTCTTAAACATAACAATTTTCATCTTAGAATTCTGTATTCTGCTAAATTAAGCTTCAAAATTGCTGGAGAAATCAAATCTTTTGCAGATATACAAGCACTGAGGAAATTTGCCACAAGACCGGCCTTACAGGAAATTCTTAGACCTATTCTCAACACTGACCATCACAATGGACCACCAGCAAGTAAACACCCAGAAGCTAAAGGTCAAAACTTAGCTTCCACAATGGCCCAAAGGATAAAATACACAACAGACTTTCACAAAATAAGATGAATAGAATTCAACCACATTTATCAATTCTCTCAATAAATGTCAATGGATTGAATTCATCAGGGAAGGGACACAGGCTGGCTGATTAGATATAAAAGGATAAGCCATCCATATGCTGTCTCCAGGAGATACACCTAGCCTTGAAGGACAAATCAAGACTCAAGGTTAAGGGATAGAAAACAGTATTTCAAGAAGAATGGAGGGATTGCAATCTTATTTTCAGATACAAGTAGATTTAAAGCAACTAAAGTTAAGAAAGACAAAGATTGACACTTTGTACTGGTCAAAGGAACAATACAACAAGAGGACATTTCAATTTTAAATATTTATGTACCCAACTTAAATGCTCCCAGGTTTATGAAACAGACCTTGATCTGTCTGAGCAACATAATAGTAGGGGAGTTTAATACCCCTGTGACATATCCTCTAAACAAACTACATAAAGATACAAAGGACTTAAATGTGACACTAGAACAAATGGGATTAATAGACATTTACAGAATACACCACCTGAAAGCTAAAGAAAATACATTTTTCTCATCAGCCCATGGTATGCACTCCAAATTAGACCACATCCTAGCATACAAATCAAACTTTAGCAAAATTAAAAGAATAGAAATTACACCTTGTATCATCTCAGACCACAAGGCATTAAAGGTAGAACTCACTCTAACAAAACGTTCATTCCCACACAAAGGCTTAGAAATTAAACAACCTTATGCTGAACTACAGTTGGGCTCTGGAAGAGATAAAAGAGGAAATTGTTAAATTCCCCAAACATAACAACAATGAAGACAGAAGTTACCAACCCTGTGAGATACAGCAAAAGCAGTCTTAAGAGGGAAATTTATTGCATTTGATGCCTCCTTTTGAAAAACAGAGAGAGCGCACATCAACAAACTCATGAACCATCTTATAGAATTAGAAAAAGAAGAACAATCTAATCCCAAACCCAGCCGAAAAAAGAAATAATCAGAATTAAATCAGAGATGAATGAAATTGAAAACAAAAGAATCATTTAGAAAATTAGTGAAATAAAAATGTTGGTTTTTCGAAAAAATAAATAAAATTGATAAACCTTTGGCCAGATTAACTAGAAACAGAAAAATAAAATCAAGAATCAACATTGTCAAAATGTCTGTACTTCTCAAAGCAATCTACAGATTCAGTGGAACCCCCATTTAAATATTATCATATTTTCAAGATGTGGAAAAAATAGTTCTTTATTTTGTATGGAACCAGAAGAAACCCCGTATAGCAAAGCAATTCTAGTAATAAAAACAAAGCCTGGGGTATCACCCTACTAGACTTTTGGCTATACTATAAGGCCATAGTGACTATCTCCTGTCGACACATAATCTAACTAGTTGTTCTAGCACATTTATTAAATAATCCTTCCTTTCCCCACCTTGATTTAAGATGTCATAAATTATTATGCTATTTTTGTATTATATTTTTGCATCAACCAATTGCTAGAGTATACTTTTATTATTTTAATGTACACTAAGAAATAGTACCTTTTCTTTTAAAAAGATTTCTCAGCTTTTTTTTTTTAATTTCTTAAAACCTACATAAGTTAACTTATAAAGAATTATAGTTTTTATGTGTTTCAGTCCCCTTATATAGCTTTAGAAGAGTTTGTAATTTCCTTCACTGTAGCTCTCTCACAGTTTTCATAGTTTTTTCTTTTGGTATTTTATGTTTTTCAATGTGTCTTTTTTTCTTTAGACTTTTCTCACATTTATTAAAACAACTGATTTCTAAAAACATGTCTAGGTACTCTATTATTTTTACTGAATTAGAAAGTTTTACCTGGTAATTTTGACTTTTGTAGACCTACTGTCATCTGTTAAAAAAAATTACTATGTTGGGGTGGTGTCTGTGGCTCAAAAGAATAGGATGCCAGCCCCATATACCGGAGGTGGTGGGTTCAAACCCAGCCCTGGCCAAAAACTGTAAAAACAAAATATATTACTATATTGACAGTATTTAAAATGTTTAAAGCTTAAATAAAAATAATTATATATTTAAAATATTTAGTATATGCTTAAATATATTTTATATGTTTATAAAATTATATGTTTAAAAAATAGCTTTGCCTTTTATTGCAGCCATTTCTTCCTTTGTCTGATACTGGTATTATATATGATTCTGATGAAAGCATTCATAGTGATGAAGAAGAAGATGATGCCTTTTTCTCAGATATACAAATACAAGAGCACCAAGATCCAAATTCCTACAGGTAAATAAGCCTTTAGTTTTTGCCTTTTTTTGGTAGAAAATTCTGATGTTATTAATTTTGAATAACATTGTTCGCATGAATTTATGTAAGAATGGACTTAGGTTTTCAGGTTATGAACTCTGCATCTTTGAGGTCAATTTCTAGGTAGAATATTTCCTTCACATTCAATTTCAAAGAACATCTTTCATGCAGAGGGAAAATACAAACATTTTTAGTAGGAAAAAAGTATCTTATTAATGTACTCTTAGTTCTGTGTGACTATGTGATAATATTTTTCCACTAGGTAATTTTCAGATATTGCAAAGGTGATACATTATTGCTTATCTTTTCTTTTTGAAGACTATAAAGGTGCCATTTTTTTCTATAGCAAATTTCAATGACAGTTTTCTGAGTTGGAGATTAGGTAAACAATCAATAAAGAACATCACTATGCTTTTCTAAGATTTTTAACTTTTCAATTAAAGAGAATATTTTATTTGTCCCCCTTGAACAGCTGGGCTCTTATCCATTTGACAATGGTTAAGCTAGCACTGCACAATGTCAAGAATTTCTTTCCCATTGCTGGACTGGACTTCTCTGGTGAGTTTGGAATTTGAAAATTAATGTCATTAAGTATAAATTACCATCAAGTATTTCTTTTTTCTCTGTTAAATATTCTCTGATTTTTTCAGTACAAATTCCCAACTTTTATTTTTTATTTTTTTAACAGTTTAATGTACAATGTTTTATTTTCTTTCTTTTTTTTCTTTTTTCTATACTTGTACATGTGTTTATTTGGTTTCCACTTTTTGCCTTCACAAAATTAAAAAGGCTTAAGATTTAATGACAATAACAATGTTTAAGATAAGGACTAGAAACAAAACCTTGTAAAGAACAAACGAAGATAAATACATTCAGAAAAGAAATCAGATGATTGCTGCAATGAAATATTGAGCAATAATCATAATGCAGAAAAATACAACATTCACATTGTCAGATAAGAGTATGTCTATCATAGACTGCTTTGACTCTGAGGTTCAGTATGGAGTACTATCAAGTATTTCTTTACACAATTTATATAAAAGACCATTTAGTACTTAAAAAATAATTGCATTAGAGATTTTATGAAGTCTTGTTTATTTTAGGCTCTAACCTACGACTTTAATTAATAGCAAGAATTACTATGTACACAGAAGAAAGAGCAGGAAACCAGATTGGGGAAGCTGGACATTTTCTCAGCTTTTAGAGAGCTGGCCTTCTGTTAATGTCAAAGCATTTAGTGTCCAAAGTATATTAGATTAACATTTTCATATTTATTCATATTTCCAGAAGTCTTAGCTATAAGATTTTAGATTTTGTGACTAGGTAGAGGATGATCAATATTTTTTGTTAAAATGGGATATTCTGTCACCTTTTAGAGCTGCCTGTAACATCACCATTGGGTATTGCTGTGATTAAAAACTTGGAGAGTTGGGAACAGGTCCTGCAAGATAAAATGGACCAGTTTGAAGGTCCACCACCTAACTATATCAACACATATCCAACTGACCTTTCAGTAGGAGCTGGACCAGCTATTCTTCGAAATAAAGCAATGCTAGAACCTGAGAATACTCCATTCAAGTAAGAATGCTCTTATAATTCTGAGGAGAGGGTAGCTGGGTTTAACGTTCCTGGAAGATAGTTGGCAGAGTATGCCAATAGCCTTCAAAAAATTAATAACTTTTGGCTTGGTGCCCAATAGCACAGTTGTTACAGTACCAGCCACATATACCTAGGCTGGTGGGTTCAAACCCGGCCTGGGCCAGCTTAATAACAATGACATCTGCAACAAAAAATAGCTGGGCATTGTGGCGGGCGCCTGTAGTCCCAGCTACTTGGGAGGCTGAAGCAAAAGAATCGCTTAAGCCCAAGAGTTTGAGGTTGCTGTGAGCTGTGACACCATAGCACTCTACCAAGGATGACATAGTGAGACAATGTCAGCCTCACCTCCCCCCCAGAAAATCATAACATTGAACCTGCAAACCTATTTTTAACAGTATGGTTTAAGGAAAACATCAGAAATCAGGATAAAAATTTTTTTTGCAATATTACCCATATTTCAGTAGGCATATTACTTTTGTAATCAGGAAAACACATTTATTGTATTACATTCTTTATGCTACTGAGTTTTGTTAGTAATTTAGTAGTAAACATTTTGGGTTTTTATTGATATTTTGATCTTATCTCCCATCTAGGCCCCTTTTAATAAGCAGCATGCTTTTTGGGGGATTGGTGGGGACTGCTGCCCATGATTAAAAGTATTGCTTATAAGCTTGAAAGAGCAAGTTGTTTTTTTTTTTTTTTTTAGCTCATTAGGCTATTAGAAATGAAATCTATGACTTTATGTTAATTGGTGATATGCTTTTACCTAAAGGACCAACCTAAAGTATAATTTTAAAAGAAAATAAGAGATTCATTTGACTCTCAATTGGTTCATTCAATATAACTAGGGAATTAATTGCTAGATAAACGGATGATTTTTTTGAACTAAAAGTTAAAAGTGAAATAAGTTATAAGATTCTATAGATCTGTGTTTTCTTTGTAATATATTGTAGAAGTTTTTTAAAAAAGTATCTGAAAATATGACATAACATTTTGTATAGACTGTAAAATAGTGTGATATGTTAATTTCTTTAAATAGGTCCCGGGATTCTTCTGCACTTCCTGTCAAACGACTTTGGCATTTCCTTGTTAAAAAAGAAGTCCTTCAAGAGACATTTATTAGATACATTTTTACTAAGAAAAGAAAGCAGAGTGAGGTATTTTGAGAATCTTTTCTATTGCAGTTTTTCTTAGTATAACATTTCTAATGATTTCAGTGCATGATTTATTTTGAATTTTTTTGTTGTTGTTGAACTTAATGACTTTCTTATGTCATGAATAATAGAGTTTACTAAACTACAGTAAGCTTCTCTTGAAATAAAACCTTATGATTTTTATTTCATAGCAATGAAGCAACATAGGTCCCTTGATAAATCATGTATAATCAAGCAAAAGTTTCTACTTTATAGTATTTGTCACTGGGATTTTATATGTGATAAAACATTGTGGTAGATGGTTTGAGGAATTTAGTACAGTAGAACCTCCATAATTGACTACCCCCTTAAGTTGACCTAATTTTCATAGACTGGACATGCATCACATGTATATATCAGGACAGTAGGCCTAATTCCTTATGTTGACCACCTCCAAGTGTTGATCAGTTTATTGAGGTCCTTTGGTCAACTTACAGAGTTTCTACTGTATGTATACTGTACTCTATGATTCTCCAAATATCATTTAACTAAAAATACGGTATAGTCCTTGAAAAGCATTTTATTTATTTAGCATTTAGAAATGAACAGGATAAATACCAGAAGCAATGAATTCAGGATAATTTTGTGAGAGAATAAACTGTAGAAATACCAAATACAACATGAACGAAGATTGCTCTTAGAAAACATGGCAAAGGTTCTACATTGCATGGTGACTTTTAAGCTAATATAATTAGCAATGTGATATTAGGCGTGATTCAAGAAGAATCATGGTAATTGTGGTTAGCCTTTGTGAACAGTCATTTTTCTTTATGAATTTAAAAATTGTGTATTTAAATGAAGAAGTGGAGGAATGCACTGTAGGGTCTTTTGAATCCTGTTTAATAAGCTTTTTTGATAACAAATGACTCTGATGGTAGTGAAATTATTGATGTCAGCTTTGTTAGGGCAGTCACAGAACCAAGTTATTTGCCTCTTTAATTTAAACCACTGTGTACAGAATCCCTATAGTGAGTTCAAATTCCATAAAATAAGATATAGGAATTTAAGAAATAGATTTAAAATAAGAGATTTTTTTTGCTCAAATCTCTGTTATCACAGAAATCCAGTTCATTGAAGGATGAATTTTAGAAGTGGTTAGTTCTTCAAATTATTAAACTTAATGGTTCATCAGAAATGTTTTAGGTATTCGTATGGTTTATAGCAATTTGGTTTGGTTGGGTTGTCAGAACCTTAAAGTGCTGTGGGAAGATAGGTGTCTTGGTTTCATGGACTCCCACACTTGTCTTGCCCTTCAGGATCTTTTTTTCACCCTGATATTTTGCCTCTTCCTAAAGGAAGTCTCTCCCTCTCTGCACTTTCTTCTCTCTTCCATCATTCCTCTCAGTCTCTGTATGTTCTCTTCCATTTTTCTTTGGCAGAAGCTCCCCGTGAACAGGAAAGTGAGACAGAGATAAACTGAACGTTTCCTAAAGTGTTATGCAAGCGTCACTTGGCTCTAGGGAAGGGAAGTAGCACGTGGTTGGGAGTTGGGATGGAAGAGTTTTTATCATGTACACTTTTAAATTTGAAAACATTGAATGAAATTACTTTTTTTCTGAGACAGAGTCTCATTATGTTACCCTCAGTAGAGTGCTGTGGTATCACACCTCATAGCAACCTCCAACTCTTGGGCTTAAGTGATTCTCTTGCCTTAGCCTCCCAAGTAGTTGGGACTCCAGGTGCCCACCACAATGCCTGGCTATTTTCCCGCTGTACTTGTCATTGTTGTTTAGCAGGCCCGGTCCAGGTCTGAACCCGCTAGCTCCGGAATATGGGGCTGGTGCCCTAGCCACTGAGCTATGGGCCCTGAGCCATAAAATTAATCTTTTCTGATGCTGACCAGTAGAACTTTTTGTGATGATGGAAATCTGTATCTGTGCAGTCCAAGATAGTAGTCACCAGCAACATGTGGTTATTGAGCACTTGAAACATGGCTGGTGTGACTGAGGAACTGAATTTTTAATTTTCGTTAATCTAAATTTAAATAGCTCCATATGGTTAGTGTCTACTGTATTAAATGAAAAAATGAAATGATAATGAAAAGTTATCTTCATTGCCAAAAAGAAAATTATGAAATAAATTTTAAGGGTGTTAGGACAAAATAAAGACTGGTCACTAGCCTTAGAAATACGCAAAATTTAAAATACCCATCTAACAAGAGTGCTTTATCTTTTTAAATTGTTAAGTAGGATTTTGGTAGTCACTAAATGTGGCCTATTCAGTAAGTTGATTAATTAATACAGTTAGCAGACTAATCTTAAAAATGCTAAATGGCTAATTCTTTTATTACTTAAAGAAAATCCTCTGAGAGATAGCAAAATTTTACATATATTCATTAAAAAGTTACTCATTAAATATATTAAAGAAAAATATTCTATAAAGCAAGTTTTTGTGAAATCAATAAATGTGGCAAACTCACCTTGTTGATGAAAGGCAATTGTTCAGCAATTTGGCTTTCTCTGTGTTTGCCGTGCCGCACACTGACCATTCCCTTCCTGTTTTCTTGGGTGCTATGTTGTCAGCTGTAGCAGCCATAGGGGAGTTCCTGAGGTGTGATGGGAGTATTTCAAGGGTCTTTTATGCTGAGAAGGGAAGCAGTCACCTCAAAAGGCATGAAAAGGAGTTTATTGCTCTGATCAAACCTTCAGTGGTTTTCACAACAGAGCAAGAATATTACTTCTGTCACCACTAGGAGCAAGTTATCTGTATGACGTCTTTCCCATGGCTCATTTTAGCAAACATTTACTCATAAGGAGCAAAATCATCTGATTACCCCCATTCCTTGTGAATAAGAACGAAAGAATTACCTGTGTTTAGAAATAGCTTTAATTTGTATTTGAAATCAACCTCCATAGGGTAGGAATTTATGTACTACGGAATGCATCTAATCATACAAGTGGGTTTTATTTTTAGAGATAAAAGTTTTTAAGAATTTGAATTTACCTACTGGAATACAAATAACTAATTTTGATTTTGAAACAGCTTTTATGTTTTCATGTGTATGTAATAGTCACATTAATTTTGCCCTTTGGCTTTGTGTTGTGTTTGTTTTACTCAGTTTAGTGTTTTCCTTAATTTTGCAAATTTAATTTTTATCATCTTTAAGCAATGGAGTGGCCATTTCAGCTTGAAATTTTTCATTCTCTTTATAATTTTGTTCCATGCATGTGTTTGTGTTTGTGACGGTGTGGTGTGACTTAGTCTGTAGAAGAACGTGTGGAGCAGGTCATACAAATCCACGTAGCGGAAGATGGCCACCACAAGGTAGTATTCCACCCTCTTGTGTGTAGCTCATTCTTTAAAGTTGAAGGATCTAACGCCTCCTGTCTAGAACTAACCATGACCTGGCCAGAGAATCATTGCTCCTGTACCACAGCACTGGCCGAGGAGAAGAGGTGCCTCACCGTGTCTGGCTTGCTTGCTTTCTCCATGTTCCATCTTCACTCTTGTCACTTTTCCCAATCTGTTCTTCAGCATGGTGTTTTATCTGCTGGATATAGACTCTCTGACTTATCCTTGCTTCTTGATTCTGCCTCTACTTTCCTTCTCCTCGCCTCTGACTCTCAGCCATTGTGCCTTCCTCTCATCAGTCTCCTTCAGTCCTAATTGTTTTCCTTTTCATCTCATAACTCTTATTTCAGAGTGCTTCATCTTTTGTGTGGTTTCTTTGTCTTTCTATGTCCTTTCCTCTACTCTGCCCTTAATGCATACACATTCTTTTTGTAGAATAGTTGCACACTTTTGGAAGAGCTGAAAGAGAAATTACTCATGAAATATATTAGTCATCTTTTATGATGGTTAATCAGTATCTTATAATCACAATGGAAATCTTTATAATTGGGGTGAATACAGGGCATCAGAGAATTTAAGCTCATTTTCCAAGGCTAATTTTCAACACACTAAACTTGCTCTTTGCTTTTTTCTTCTATTGCTGCTACATTTTCTTCTTATCCTACTTTTGAATTTTGTGAGATGTGCTTATCTGTATACTGTGCACCTAAAACTGCTGACAAATATTTTCTAGGTTGAAGCTGATCTGGGCTATCCAGGTGGAAAGGCAAAAGTTATTCATAAGGAATCTGATATGATCATGGCATTTTCCATTAATAAGGTAAAAGCTTTTGTCATTATAAAGAATATACTTCCTTTTAGTGAAACTGCTTAAATCATTGACTCTGCCTTTGCTTTATAGGCAAACTGTAATGAAATTGTTTTGGCTTCAACACATGATGTTCAAGAACTTGATGTTACTTCTCTACTGGCCTGTCAGCCGTACATATGGATTGGAGAAGAATATGACAGAGAATCCAAAAGGTTTTATAGTTGATGTTAATTGCAGTGTTCTTCAAAAAGTTCCCACTAAATGGTTATGCACATGATTTGAATTACCTTGCAAAGTATACATGTATCTCTCTCTTCATTTAGGTAATCAGTTTAGTGGCCAATAAAAGGCTTTGCCTACATTAATGAATATATTATTCTTACTTTTGCCGTTAAACCCTGCACTATTCACTGTGTTTGAATGCGAATAATCCCTGACACCAAAGCCTAATGCTGGTAACTGCCACTTTGACATTTAACCCCAAAGAAATGCCAGAAATTATACAATATTTGGTAAATTCATCTGATCTGGACAATTAAAGGAAACATACTATATGCAGTATTTATTAGACTAATTGATGAGTCTCACTTCCTAAGTGATCTTGCAGTATTTCATCTTGATTGTCACCTGATAAAAATTACTGTTTTATAGATGAAAATGTAGACATCTTTACTTTGGTCATTAAAGCTGTGGACACTGCACCAAGAGTGTTCTGTACTACCTGCCTGTTTGGGGGTTTCACCTCCGCGCTGGCTCTCCCTCGTGCTTTTCTTCAGACTCTTAGAGTTATTTGCTTGGGGATGTTGCCATGGTAACCTCTCTCCTAGATTTATTGAATTCTTCCCTTTATTACCATTGATGTAACTAGGCTTCAGTATCAAATTTCAGAGTAGATATAACCAGGTAATATTATATATAGCCCATCATAAAAATTACTTCATTTTTATGTGATGATAAGTATCTTATTCCAAGAAAATTTTAAACTCAAATTTTTATAAAATGTAGTAATTTGATACACGGGATATCTGTACTTGAAGAGAACATCTTTTTCTATACATGATCAAAAGAAAATTGATATTTTAAAACTAACATTTGTTTCAATTTATACAGCATTAAAGTTGTCCCCGAACATTAGAATAATTTTATATATTGCCTAAACAGAAAAAGTTAACCAGTACTAAAATTTTCTATGATAAGGACTTGTACCTAAGTTTTCCTCACAGATATTTTGCTTTTTAAATAGATAATGTCCTGTGGGTAACATAAGAAGCTCTATAATTGGAATTTGTGTTAAGAGAAAATAGAACTTTCACAATAACACATGGATGTTTTCCACAGTTCAGATGATATTGATTATCGTGGTTCCACGACAACTCTTTATCAACCCACTGCCACAACCTATTCAGCAGGTCAAACGCATCCACCTTCATCTCTGCCATGGCTGGGCAGTGGCCAGACTAGCACTGGAGCGAGTGTGGTATGTTAGTTATTTTTAGGCATGGTTTTTGGATATAGACTCTCTGAAAAGTGTGTTGAAATCACTTTGACATAAAAATTATTCTATAGATCAGAGCCAGTGACCAGTAGATGTATTGTGATAGTGACAGCTAACATTTGTTGTGGGTTTCTTCATGTCAGGTGCATACTTTTTCTCAAAACAACCGTAGGTGCTAGGTGTTCTCATTAACCTACATTATCATTTTATAAATGAGCAAACTGAGACACAAGTGGCAAAGCAAAGTTAGAGAGCAATTCATGTCTACTTAGTAATGTTTGAATGTACCATCAGTGCCATTCTTGTTTGTCACTTTAATGTTCTACTCCAAAGAATCTGAAGGTATTCCTGATTTTGTAAGGGAGGGGCACTTGGAGAGTTCCCTTTTATCACTAGATGAAGCTGCATGGTATACACAGGCCGGGGCTGGACCAGTAACTGACTGTGTTTCCTCAGTCTGTTCAGACAAGTGTTATTTGTAAGTGGTTCAGAAAATCCACAACAGAGTTTATTTCTGCAATATCAAGTTATAAGAGCATAGATATTATTAGAATTAGAGGTACTCTGAAGCATATCCTTCCCCATGTCTTCTGAATACACAAAATAAATTGATTTTTTAATTATCTTCTTTTAAAGCTTATGAAAAGGAATCTACATAATGTTAAGAGAATGACCTCACATCCAGTCCACCAGTACTGTAAGTGTCTTCTCTCATTTTGAAGTTGATTTGTAGAATAGAAAATATTGGAAGTCTTTAACCCTTTAGTTTACTTTCTGCTTTTCCTCGTGTTTTCAGATCTTACAGGTGCACAGGATGGTAGTGTACGAATGTTTGAATGGACACGACCTCAACAACTTGTCTGTTTCCGTCAAGCTGGCAACGCAAGAGTTACCAGATTATATTTTAATTCACAAGGCAACAAGGTCGGTTCTTGGGGGTTACTGCTAGATTCATCTGAAAATAGTTGTGGATATTTAGGAGTAAAGATTGATGAAAGTACATCTAAAAAAAATTCCGTGACTCTGGATTTAAGCTGAGCGGAGAGCTTGTTGGTGTCTGTTTATATAACCTCTTTTCATTATAATAGAAGCATAAATCTACAAAATTTAGTATGGATTAATCTTCCTAAAGATTCCAAATATTCTGTCAGAGTAGAAAACTGCTTCTGTTGAATGTGTTGGTGGTGCCTATGAGCACAGTCACGCCTTCTAGTTTCTTACTAAATTCTGTTACAGAGGTTTGGAGGAAAATGATTAAAAGGGGTGGGAAAAACAGTTACGAGGTAACACGGGCGTTTTAGCACTTGTACTTTCTTGGGAGTCACAGCACCAGATATGTAGCTATAGGAAGAAAGTTTAGTAGGGTCTGAGTGAATCTCCTTTTCATGTGTTTTTACATTTAGTATGGATGTTAAGCTGTGTTTAATATCTTCCTTACAGTGCGGTGTTGCAGATGGAGAGGGTTTTCTGAGTATCTGGCAAGTTAACCAGACTGCAGCAAATCCCAAACCTTACATGGTAATTATAACTCATATCCTTAGATTGCATACAGAGAGAACACTTTTATGACATGTTGATTTCAGACATTATTGGTGGTTCTGATAGGAAAGGAACAATTCGCTACAGCAGTCACGGCCTAGCAGCAGTACCCATCCTTGTCCTGGGTTTAGACTGAAAGACCTAAAAACAATCTTGCGTTTCACCTTGAAGTGAAACCATTACATTAGAAAAATTTCAGGGGCTTTCCCTGTGTGTGGTTCAACTTAGGATATGATTTTATTATACTTTTATCCATTTTGATTAAAAATACTAACTTTGTAATGATAGAATTTGGTAGTATGTACATTAAGAATCAGACAGGTTCTGAACATAATTTCATTTTCATCCAGAATTTTACTTACCAGATTATAAAATAATTCCAATTGGCCATTTTATTATCAATCTACATCATATTAACATACTTGGTAATGAAGACAAGCATAACTTTACCTGATGTAGGTCTGATTGGGGAAAGGATTGTGGGGGAAGGTGGAAGGTGATACTCTTCTGTGTGAAACTTCTAACTTCACATATATGGAAGTGGGCTCGGAAAGCCTTGAAACTCAAATTTTCTTTTCTAGACTGTATGCATGTCCTTAATTATACATATGAGACAAGATAATTTTTCTAAAATTAGTATACTATAGACTATACCACAGTGTCTTCACAGAAATGGAATCAATCTTGAATTTATCCATTTGCCTTTGGTGAGATCTATCTATACCATGATAATTCTAGACAGAAAAAATGTACATTTTATTTAAAGTACCCTTTTGGGCCCTTATCTCCAAATTTCTATTTGTCCACCTGATATAAAAAGAGAAGTGAAACCTGGCTCAGTAAATGGTTTCCATACTTTTAGAACATCCTTAGAGCCTTTTGAGTCAGCTCTAGGCCTGTGGGTTATTTGTAGAACCACTTTTGACAGCATCCTAGTTATTGGTAAATTTCTTTAACTGAGGGTGAGAGAAGGGAACACAGAGGTGGCAAGGAGGTGTGTGTTTGTACTTAGAGCACAAAGTTAATTTAAGTCCCTCACTCTGCAGCCTAATACTAGATGGGCATCTAAGTGTTTTCCTGTTTGAGTGATTTATTATGATTTATATTATTTAAATCTTATTAAATGTATATGAGGTCCTTAGTATTAAAATTGTTTGATTTGGATCAGAGTACAATTGAATGGCATGAGTAAGTTTATGTACTTTGACGTTCTGTTCTTATATAATTTAAAATATAAATTCCATGTTTTTATCAACTCTTTTCGGTTTTAAAAAATTATTAGATAATAACCAAATAATATGCAAGTAACAGTTACTATCACTTTTTTTATTCTAGACTGAGATGTTTTTTGAAACAGTCTCACTGTTGCCCTGAATAGAGTACTGTGGGACCATCATAGCACATAACAATCTCAAACCCTTGGGCTTAAGTGGTCCTCTTGCCTCAGTCTCCTAAGTAGCTGGGACTATAGGCGTGTGTGCCACTATGCCACTATGCCCACTTAGTTTTTCTACTTTTAGTAGAGATGGGATCTGGCATTCCTGAGCTTAAACAATTCACCTGGCTCAGGTTCCCAGAGTGCTAGGATGATAAGCTTGAACTACCACACCCAGCCTAGACTGAGTTTTGAAAAACTGTTCTTAGCTTATGTGTGTATTGTGTTATTAGCAGAACTATATGTTTTTACTGTATCAAATTTTATTGGAATTTTAGATAACACTGGTTGTACTTTGTTTTTCATAGAGTTGGCAGTGCCACACTAAAGCCACAAGTGACTTTGCATTTATTACCTCTTCGAGTCTAGTTGCCACATCTGGACAGTCCAATGACCATAGGTACGTTGACAGAGAAACAAAGCAAGAAATAAAACTAGAGGCAGAAAGGCATTCTTACTAGAAAGTATAGATTTCTATTTGGTAGGGTTTTTCTACCCTAGGAATTAAAAAAAAAATTTTTCTTTACCATATAATTCTTTTTTTTTTTTTTCCCCCCCATATAATTCTGATCTGAGAGAGGTTTTCCTGACCAAAAAGGAAAAAACAAAACCAAAACTTACTCCTAAAGTAGTTTATTAATAAACATGTATCAATTTTTTGTTAAAGATTTTTTTTTAACACTCTCTGGTTCTTCAGAATTCTCAACATATTTCCTTTGACCTCACACTGTTTTCATTGGCAGCACATGCCTGTGAGTAATGCCTCTCTTTTCCCTCCATTGGTTGCCACTGGAGGTGCAGAAGCATCCTTTCTCCTTAGGAAGTTATGGCAGTTTCTTGGAGTGGGGGATGCAGGCATAGGTGGGACCATATGAGACAGACTGTGTAACTTGATGAGAATAAATCTTAGAAGAGGTGTACCTCTAGTTGAGAATCACTGCTCTGTAAATATGAGTAAAGAAAAAAGATAAAATTGACTAAGTAAAAATATTTGACTTAAAGACAATTTGTCCCTGGTAATTATGATGTATTTTTTTATTATTGTTTATCTAAAAGAAATGTATGCCTGTGGGACACATTAATATCACCTGGAAACAGCCTTATTCACGGTGAGTTATGTTCTGTGATTTTTAATATTCTATGAAGAATGTTTTCCTGGTTTTATTTTAATTAATGAATCCAGTGAATGCTTATTGACAGATTGAAAATGGAGAAATATTTAGAGTAAATGACTATACATTCTAAAAATTAATTAGAATGTCTGTCTTGCTGAGGTAAATATACATGATTATAGACTATTTTAGGCTAGTTGGAGTCCTATGTTGTATTCTCTTCAGAAAATATGGCATAAATAGTGGTGCAACTAATAAGGCTATTTAAGAAATTTGTTATAAATTATGCCTCAAGCTCTGTAGAAGTAAGGTTATTCTGTAGGTTTAAGGAATTAAACCTAATTATAAAACAAAGGACAAAGGCTAACCTTATAAGAACTAGAAATATGAATAGTACCATTTAAATTTTATTTCTTTTAAGACAATATTTGTCAAATTGGTGTCCTAATAATCTCTCGCCCACATAATGCTGCCCCCAAATCCTCCATTCTCAAGTAAGCTTGGCTTCAAAGTAGATTTTTTTTTCACAGAAAGCTTTCTGTAATCTTAATATGGTCATGTGATTTTGAAAGATGTAGCTATCTCTCAATTTTATTTGATTATAAAATTCTTTTTACTTAATCGGGATGAACTTGATGATGAGACAGCATCACTTAAGGTTTAAACTTTTTTCTGTGTGTGGGTTTTTCATATTAAGAGTATGTATGAAAAAGATTTTTTCTGACATTACTCAGCCTTTTTCTTTACACTTTAAATGATTACAAAACCTCAGTGACTTAGTAAATGTACCTTACAGTGAAAAATGCATCAGTAATTTCTGGATTATTTAAATGTAGATTTAAACATAACTGCCAAGATAGAAACTGTTTTGGAAAAGTCCCTTGGTGTTTTTCTCCCTTAGGTTTCACATGCCATGATCATGGTGCCACGGTACTTCAGTATGCACCAAAACGGCAACTCCTAATTTCTGGAGGTAGGAAAGGACATGTCTGCATTTTTGACATCAGGCAGAGACAGCTAATTCACACATTTCATGCACATGAATCAGCTATCAAGGCTCTGGCTCTGGATCCCTGTGAGGAATATTTCACCACAGGTTCAGCAGAAGGTAACATAAAGGTGAGTCTGTACAAGAGCTTATAATGTGCTAAAAATTATCCTTATCTGCTGTCAAGACTTACTGGAAACAGAAAACCACCAGCTTCACAGAAATACTGAATGTCTCTTAATACTCTGCCCCTGCTTCTGTGTGGCTCTTTCCAAAACGCTATGGCCTGGAAAACCAGATCATCAAGCTCATTAGAATCTCAGGTCATTAAACACCTATAAAGGACTCTGTTTTCAGTATAGTGTATGAATTTAATTAATGCATGGATTTTTTGTGTATGTGACATTAGTCTGGCTCCTTAGAACCTTCTCCACTCTCCCCACTCCGACCCTTAGTTCTTGACTCTTATGTATGGTTAAGGTGAAGGTTCTTGATGAGTGAGATAGTACAGATGCTGCTCAACTTACGATGGCATTATGACATACAGATAAACCCATGCTAAGTTGAAAATATCACAAGTTGAAAATGTACTTTTCAAGTTAGGATATTTTCAACTCACCATGAGTTTTTTAGGACTTAGTTTTGTATACACAGGAATGTACTGGATGTGCATATCACTTTCACACTGTCATAAAGTTGAGAAATCATAGTAGAAAAATCGTAAGTTGAACCATCATGTGTCAGGGACAGTCTGTACTATACCACTTCATTGCCCCAGGGCCTAGCTGAGCATTGGGAACATTGAATTGAATTAACTCAAATGGGCCTAGCTGAGCACTGGGAACATTGAATTGAATTAACTCAAATATTTAATCGAATTTAAAATGGGTTATAGATGGTCAATATGAAACTACAAGAGGATGTGAGGAGAGAAATTTGAAAAAGGGGCCAGTTAAGTGTAAGGATAGTAACTGAATCATGGGAGTAGTGTTATTTCCCAGTTAGATAAGCCGTAAAGACAGAGGGACTGGCTTTAGTGAGATCAGATGGGCTAAGGGAGCAGAAGTGAGGGCCATGTTTCTGCCTTTGGTCTCTTTTAATTTTGTTTTCACTCTTTGTTTTAAACTAGGTTTGGAGATTGACAGGCCATGGCCTAATTCATTCATTTAAAAATGAACATGCTAAGCAGTCCATATTCAGAAACATTGGGGCTGGAGTCATGCAGATTGAAATCATCCAGGGCAATCGGATCTTCTCCTGTGGTGCAGATGGCACGCTGAAAACCAGGGTTTTGCCCAGTGCTTTTAACATCCCTAACAGAATTCTTGACTTAAAGAGTTAAGTCTTAATTCTATAGACTTAAAGACTGGGGTTTTATTTTTATATACATTTCAGTTAAAAAACACTACAGTAATCATTAGGCAATTCTGCTTTCCAGGCAGTTAACACATTGAAAACAATACAGAGAATCTCTGTGTAGAATTTGAATCTAATCCAAGCTGAGTGTTATGCTGAGTATTGCCCATACAGGTCAGTAGAATGAATGCGCATGTACCTTGTTATAATGCTGACATTCTAAAAACAAATATAAAATCATTCTTAGTATTGTATGAAGGATAGTTATCCTTTATAGCATTTAGCAAACGTGATTCAGAAAACATTTGCAGATTAGTAACTTGAAACATGAGAAGGACCTTCATACCAAATTAAGGAAGAAAATGTTGCTAATTCAGGTTTTTCTTCCTGTTCTTACCACTGATTGAAGCATGCCTGCAGTCTCCTTCTCTGTGGAATGAAGGATAGTCATAAGATGTTAAGAGTTCTGGACCACCAGAAAAACTTTCTTAGCTGTGAAGCAGTGCACAGTGACCAGTTTTCTGCCGTGAGAGGTCATTTCCATTCTTTCTTGCTGAATATTTTTCCTGTTAGTGTTTATACTGAGCTAGTACTGTAATTTGCAGGTGAGTGCAAATTTAAATGCAATGTTTTCCTCACAATTTGCACATTCACATTTTTTTGACTGCTAGTTTTTCTATTTAAATATTTGCCTTCTTGTTAGGAATATAATATGTGAAAATGACATATTTGTAGTTAACCAAAACATACCTTCTTAGTCCAGTTTAGTACTTTTTCTTTTCATGTATTCAAGGTTAAATACCCACAACATTTAAGGCTATGTTGAAACTACACCAATAGAACATTTCATGTCATAATTAAAATGAATGTGAGGCTTTTTGTGGCCAGTTAATAGTGGAAGAGATTGGGGATGTTATTTATTGCCACAGCCTACTGTATAAACTATGCAGAGTTAAATATTATTTGCTTGTAAAATATTAGCCAATGTTGTCATACTTTGATGTATTTCCTTGGTTATGACCAAAAATATGTTCTTGAAATATTGAAATTAATGTCTGTGTGTTTAAATGTTTACCAGCAAATTGTCTCATGTTAATGAGAATGTTTAATGCCTGTGCAGTAAATAGTAAAACATAATGGCATAAAAGTATCTTTCTCTGAAGATAATGTGATGTCCAGGCTGTGAAATATATATGTAAAAGAAAAATAAATGTTGTTTGTTAGAGTTTTATCTTAGTTTGGTCTGTTTAAATATACTGGTATGTCATTCTTTGATATTGTTTTTAGCAGATAAACATTTTATCAAATTAAGAGTAATCTAAGTGTTAAGAGAATTTTTAAGCTACTGGGCAGTTTATTCATTCACAAATATTTATTAAGTACATTACATACTAGAAGCCCTTCTAGGAAATGGAATACAGTGATGACCCAGATAGAGAAGACATTGAATATTGAGATTTAGTTGAGTAAGAACTAGTTTTACTGTACCTTGTACAGACAAATTTAAAGTTTATTGGATGAATAATTTCCTACCCAAAATTTAAATCTGCATTTTGGCTCTTAGCTTGCTCCTAAGTAAGGGAGGTCAGAGTATCCCCGTGAACAAGATGAGCCAGAGAAATGAGCTTATGAGAGACATTATTACCATGATGCCTAAAGCAAGACTGGCCCAAATTACTTATCCCAGGGCAGGTACTTTAATCCTGAATTCTCTGAGAGAATGGGAGTTTTCAGAAGGAAGGAAAAGAATTTATACTTGTCAGATAAAAGCACCAAAAGGCTCCAGGTTTACTGGAGCTTGAAATAACTAAAAAAAATAGACAAGATGTGTAAAACAGTGGTTTTCAAGACATTAGATGTCAGTTAGAGAAGGACAGTGATCCCTGAGATGTGAGCATTTTAATTGTCCCAACTTATTATCTGGAGTAAGCTTCCAGGCCACAGGCAGTGAGGGAACCCAGGTAGAGCATATGGTCTGAGTTGTCAAAATATAACTGGGAGTCTGGGGAATATAATGTGACAAAAGTTTGCAGGCCAAAGAAGGGAGAGGTGTGCAGAAGATCCTCCTCAAAACACACATTCAGGAGAAAATTGACCAGTGTACATGTGTGAGGAAACTACTGACAGCCACGAAAAGAACTACCCAATGGAATTAGGGGTAACAATCTAATTACAGGAAGCTGGGAATACAATAATACCCCCTTTCCTGCAGTTTTGCTTTCCAAGGTTTCAGTTACCTGTGGTCAACCATGATCCAAAAATAGGTGAGTACAGTATAATAAGATATTGGTGGAGGGGAAATAAGAGCATTATTATTATTATTATAGTTATTGTTGGTATTATAATTACTATTGTTGATAATCTCTTACTGTGCTTAATTTATAAATTAAACTATTATAATTATGTATATAGACTTTAGTCCTACCCATGGTTTCAGGCATCCACCTACTGGGGTCTTGGAATGTATCCCCCATGGATAAGGGGGAGACTACTCTAGTTCCTCTTCTCACCAGTCAACCAGAAGACCTCATAATTAATCCCTGAGGCAGTCTACTCTGAAGGGTTTTGCTACAGCAGTGGGACATTTCTCCTAGAGTGGTCCCACCTAACCTAAAAAGGAAATGAACAAACTGTTTCCAAAATAACTACATCTTAGAATGATGCTCTAGAATACAGTAGAACCTCCATTGTTGACCACCTCTCTACATTGATCACCTCTTTAAGTTGACCTCATTTTCATAGACTGGACATGTACCACATGTATGTGTCAGCACAGTTCGCCTAGTTCCTTCTGTTGACCTCTTCTGTATGTTGACCAGTTATGGTCCTTTTGGTGGGCAACTTAACAGAGGTTTTTCTGTATTTACAGGAATACAGAAATATTTAGAACTAAGCAAGATAAAATTCACAATGTTTGACATTTAATAAAAATTGCAAGGCATGAAAAGAAATAGGAAACTGTGAGCCATAATGAGGAAAAATTCATCAAAAATGATCCAGAAATAACACAGGTGATAAAATTGTTAGACAAGGATATTAGGAGAGCTAGAATAACTATATGTCATATGTCTAAGCTAGAGAAAAGATTCAACATGTTGAGCAGAGATATGGAACACAAAAAACTCAAAATTTCTTGAAATGAAAACTGTAATGTTTAAGATGAGAAATACACTGGATAGAATTCACAGCAGATTAAACATTGCAGAAGGAAAAATTAGGGAATATGAAGGCATAACCAATAGAAACTATCCATGAAGCACTTAGGAGAAAGCAATGGAACAAAATTAATGGTAATAGTGAGCTTTGGGACAACTTTAAGCATGCTAATATATATGAAGGATGAGTGTAAAGAAAAAATAAAATAATGGCTAAATACTTTCCAATATTGATGAAAAGTAAAACACAGATACAAGAAGTTTGATGAAACCCAAACACAAGAAACAAGGGAACTACACCAGCACATCCATAATACACCAGCATAGATTCCATAATCAAATTACTTAAAATCAGTGATAAGGAGGAAAATCTTAGGAGCAGGAAAAGGAAACACATTACAATAGAGAAACGAAGACAAGGATGACAGAAGATGTCTTCCATAAACAAAGCAAATGAAAGAAGAGTAGAGCAACATCTTTAAAGACCTGGTGGGGGGATGTCAACTTAGAATTCATATTTTTAAAAATATCTTTCAAAGATGAAGTTTAATGGGTTGAGCGTGGTGGCTCACACCTGTAATCCTAGCATTCTGGGATGCTAAGGCAGGGGGAAAAAAATCACCAGTAAATCTGCACTACAAGAAATGTGAGAGGAATGTAAAGAAAGTCCTTCAATCAGAAGGAAAATGATACCAGTTAGAAAAACAAGTGTATACAAAGGAAAGAAAATTGCCAGTAATGATAACTATTATATATAGGTAAATTATATACAAAGACTTTTTCCTCATTATCTAAATCTCTTCTAATGATAGTTGCCTATTTAAAGCACAAATAATAATGTATTTACAACATACATACAGATAAAATATACAAAATCAGCAGCACAAAGGCCAGAGAAGAAATAGGAGTATACTGTTACTGGCTTCTTGCACTATATGTGGAATGGTACATCACTTGAAGATAAACTGTGATAAAGATGTATTCAATTTAGGGGATTTTGAGGAGTGACATTTGCAAGATGCAAAGTAGGACTTTCCAGAGTTCATCTCCTCATAGAAATAACAGTTTGAAAAACTATCCATGCATGAAAATACCTTCACAAAAGCTAAGGAAACCAGGTGAGAGGTTACAGCACCTGAAGGTAGCACAGAAATGGGAAAAGATGCACTGAAGAGGGTAGGAAAGACAGTTTACCATTACTCATGTAACCACCATTACTCATGTAACCTTTCTGCCAACCCCAGAAGCACAACATAGAGATAAAGGCAACATTGAGCTTTCCCCAGTAAAACTCAGAGCTGAGCAGGTCCCAGTACCTGCAGACCAAAGCTCCAAGACCATCTTAGCACCAAGCCTACCCACTGGACTCAGTGTTTGGGACAGCCTCCAGGATTACTCCAGACCAGCCCCAGTACTGTGCCAGCCCCCACAGACTCATGCTCTAGACTGGCCCTATAGACTCACTCTCTAGGCCCATCCAGCAACAGACAGGCCCCAGTCTTCCAGGCTCCAGATCAGCCCCCATGGACCTAGCCTCTAGGACTGTTTGGATGCTGAGCTGGCCCAAAGGGCTCCAGGTTTCACTCTGGTCCTATGAACTTTATCTCAAGCTTGCCTCAGGGCTGAGCTGGGTCCTATGGCCACTAGATCCTGACTACCAATATATACATCATGAATGTCCAGTACATGTGTATACCTCACGGGTATACCAGAGGAGCAGAGAAAAAGATAGGGGGAGAAAGCTTATTTAAAAAAAAAAAAAAAATGGCAGAAAACTCCCCAAATCTAGGGACTTGCCATTCAATCCTATAATTCCTCTACTAGGTATATACCCAGAAGACCAAAAATCACATCATAACAAAGATATTTGTACCAGAATGTTTCTTGCAGCCCAATTCATAATTGCTAAGTCATGGAAAAAGCCCAAGTGCCCATGGATCCACGAATGGATTAATAAATTGTGGTATATGTACACCGTGGAATATTATGCAGCCTTAAAGAAAGATGGAGACTTTACCTCTTTCATGTTTACATGGATAGAGCTGAAACATATTCTTCTTAGTAAAGTATCTCAAGAATGGAAGAAAAAGTATCCAATGTACTCAGCCCTACTATGAAACTAATTTATGGCTCTCACATGAAAGCTATAACCCAGTTATAACCTAAGAATAGTGGTAAGGGGAAGAGGGAGGGAAGGAAGGGGGGAGGATGGCCAGAGGGAGGGTGATTGGTGGGATTACACCCACGGTGCATCTTACAAGGGTACATGTGAAACTTAGTAAATGTAGAATATAAATGTCTTAACACAGTAAGAAAATGCCAGGAAGGCTATGTTAACCAGTATGATGAAATTGTGTCAAACAGTATAAAACCAGTGTATGGTGCCCCATGATCTCATTAATGTACGCAGCTATGATTTAATAATAAAATAAATAAATAAAAACAACTCTACAGCCTCCCCCCCAAAAAAAAATAAAAAATAAAAAAAATGACAGAAAACTTCCCAAGTCTAGGGACAGATACAAATATCCAGGTACAGAAAGCTCAACAGTGTCTAATCAGATTCAACCCAAATAAAATAATAAGATATTATAAATCAAATTGTCAAAAATCAAAGACAGAGGATCCTGAAAGCAGCAAGAGAAAAGATACATACCACATACACGGGATCTCCAGTACATCTATCAGATTTTTCAGCAGAAACCTTATTGTCTGAGGAGAGTGGGATGATATTTTTAAAGTGCTAAAAGAGTAAAATTGACAACCAAGAATACTTTACCCTATAAAGCTGTCCTTCAGAAATGAAGGAGAGATAAAGACTTTCTCAAAGAAGACCTGAGAAAAAGCACATAGAAAAAGGCAGAATACTCTTAACACTTAATGGTGGTATATAAGTCACTTTAGTATGATGGTTAGAAGGCAAACCATAGCTACAATGATTTATTAAGGGATAAACAGTATAAATTAGGTAAATTGTGACATCAAAAACGTAAAATGTGAGGAGGGAAGGTGTAAGTGCAGAGTTTTTGTATGAAATCCGTTATCAGCTTAAAATAACCTGTTACAACTGTAAGATGTGAGCCACATGGTAACCAAAAACATAGCAGATACATAAAAGATAAAAAGAAATCAGAGGCCGGGTGTGGTGGCTCATGCCTATAATCCTAGCTTTCTGGGAGGCCGAAGCAGCCAGCCTGAGCAAGAGCCAAACCCTGTCTCTAAAAATAGCCGGGTGTTGTGGCAGGTTCCTCTAGTCGCAGCTACTTGGGAGGCTGAGGCAAGAGAATCACTTAAGCCCAAGAGTTTTAGGTTGCCGTGAGCTATGATACTACTGCACTCTACTGAGGGTGACAAAATGAGACTCTGTCTCAAAAAAAAAAAAAAAAAAAAAAAAAGAAAGAAAAAAAGAAAAGAAATCAGAGTATGCGACTACCCAAAATCATCCAATCTTGAAGACAGGAAGAAAGGAGCAAAAAATGTGCAAAACAGGAGAAGGAAAAAATGGCAGACTAGAAGCAGCCTCTCCACAAATCTCTCCCAGGAAAAGTGATAGAAACACAGGTAGTGTCCACCATTTGGATTCCTCTACTCAGACGGTGTTGTAAAGTCACAGAGAGATAGTGCAAGACACCACGAGCTGAAAAAAGAAAGAAGGGAAAATAACAAGGGAAGAAGGTGATGGGGACATATGTAGCACAAAAGTGGAGATTGCATGTGGGGATCACTGTGCAATCTGAGCTGCCAAGTGAACAGCAGCTCCTCCTGTGTCTCCCTGCCAGGTTAGTCTGGGGACTAACCTCATTTCTATGCAGAGTTTTCTCACCAAATAGCAAATGTGGAAGGGAATTGACAGTGACTGGTGCCATCCTGAACCACCTGGGTGTGCCACACTGGACCTGTGGTGGGCTGAGGAGGAAGAGGATCAGTTCTTGGCTCCTCTAAGCCAAAGCTGGTTACCTGAAACCAAGCACTTCCCTCATAGAGTGCAGGACAATCTGGGTACAGAATTGAAGAGAAAGTTGAAAATCAGCAAAAAGAAGTGCAAACAATGTCTCAGGAAATCAATGAATTTAAAGAGAAAGTCACCAAGGAGCTGGACAAAATCAGGAAGGATATAATAGAGCTTAAAGAATTGAAAGAGGCATTCAGGGGGTTTTAAAACACAGCAGGAAGTTTCAGCAACAGATTGAGCCATGAAGAAGAAAATCTCAGGGCCCAAAGATGAGACTCTTGAGCAATTCAGTCACTTAAAGAAACAAAAAAGAAGAGAACTTTGGGACTATGAAAAGCATATACACATACAAATTATGGGTATCCCCAAGGGAGAAGAAGATAGCCTAAAAGCATGGAATCTCTAGTTGAGGATACTATCACAGAAAATTTCCCAAACTTTGCCAGAGATTCAGGCACTCTATTACTAGATGGACATTGAACCTCACAAGGACTCAATTTAAATAAAGCATCACCAAGACACATTGTAATTAACCTAGCCTAAGTCAATGAAAAAGAAAACTCTACAAGCATGTAGGCATAAGCAGCATGTGACCTACAAGGGTAAACTCATCAGGTGAATAGCTGATTTCTCAGTAGAAACCCTACAAAATAGAAGGGAGTGGGCCCCTATTTTCAATCTTCTTAAAAAGAACAACTGCCAGATTAGGATTTTGTATATTGCAAAACTAAGTTTCACATTTGATCAAGAAAATAAATCTTTTCCTGACAAGAAAACTTTGAAGAAATTTGTTACAATCAGACCCCACTCCCCTGCCCTGGCAGGAATTACTTAGACCTGCACTATGCACTGACCAGCACAATAGACTCCCACCAGTGTAAAACCACCAAGAAACAAAAGTTAAAGCCTAAATACCACAATGGCCCAAGAAATAAATAATAGAGTCCCACAAAACAAGATGAACAGAAATCCACCCCCACTTAACAATCCTCTAGATAAATGTGAATGGCTTGAACTTCCCACTGAAAAGGTACAGGCCGGATGAATGGATAAAAAATATATAAGCCAAGTATCTTCTATCTTCAGGAAACACACCTAACCACCAAGGATATGCCCAGGCTCAGAATGAAGGGATAGAAAATAATATTCCCTGCAAATGGAAACCAAAAGAAATCAGGAGTATTCAGTGATTCTCATCATCAATACCATTGAATTTAAAACAACAAATAAAAGAAAAGATAAAGAGGGGCATTATATATTGGACCAGGGAAATATTCAATAAGAAGACATAAAATCCTGAATATTTATGCACCAAAACCAAATACTTCCAGATTTTTAAAGCAAACTCTTTCTTGAACTAAACAAAATGATAAACAATAATATGATAGCTACTTCTATCAGAAACTAAATAAAGGAAATTTGGACTTAAATATAACTCTAGAACAAATGGACATAACAGACATTTATAGACCATTCTACTTCAGTACTACTGAATATATATTCTTCTCATTAACTCATGGATCATACAAGCATACTTGAGAGGCAAGGGAACCCCGCAGGCAAAACTGAAAGGAGAATATGATATGGGTCCAAGCGAGTGGGTACTAATGGAGTGGCCCTCCCTGTAAGAAAGCTGCACTTTTGATCCAGGGTAGGTTCCTGGGCAGGAAAGCTTACATTCTGTGGTGCCATTGCTGGTGAGCTCAGATAGTTTGGGCTGCTGCTTGGGACAAGACATTGGAAAGCGATCCATGGAACAAAGAAGGAGGGTGAAGAGAAACTCACTCATGAAAGCCAGCTGTGAATCCAAGATAGTGCTTCCCTCATGAGTAGACTTTTTGGCTTGGTGTTGCTGCTTTAGCCCCCCTTGGAAGTGGTCTTGGAGCTGACCTCTGACTCCTGGCTAGATTGCTCTTGTGCCTACTTTTGTGGAGCTGGAGGGAAGACTCATGTGACCCAGCCCCACCCAGCCTCACTCCTCCATGTGACTCTGCTATCATGGAGAATAAGGACTCCACTGGAAGCTCTAGGGTCTTATCCACTGTCTGGGGCATTCAAGTTCTTCTGAGGGGCTGGAATAGTCACAGGTCCCCAAAACAACACTGCAGTTGGCTTCTCCCTAAAAACTCCACCTACTGGCAGAGAAGACAACCTTTACAGCCCATTACAGCATTTACTGACTCAGTCATACACAGTATGGCCGGCTCTTAACAAGTACCACCTACTGTATCAGATATTAAACTGGGCATCCCAATACAATTCACACCTTTAAGAAGACCAGAAGGCTGGGGAAAGAGAAAGGATTTCAAATACCCTTCCCTTGTCAAAAAGAGACAGTCTACCCATGCACATAGTCCATGCATATAGTATACCACTATAGCCTACAGATAAGTAACACCTGAGAAAATCACCACACTAAATTCCTATAACCAAAGTGTCAATCCATAACCTAGACCCCTATCAAAGTACTTACAAGCAAAGCCAAAGGTCCTCACCTAACAAGTGCTACAGATTTACCCTTAAGAGTGTGTGTGTGTGTATGTGTGATTACTCCATATAAACAAAAGAAAATCCTAAAACAAGAAGCCACAGATGCTCTAGATGAGAAGGAATCAGTGCCAGAAATCCAGAAGTATGAAAAAAATCAGAATACTAGAGGAGAGTGCAGGGAAAACCTTTGAAGAAATCAGTCTGGGTGAGTATTTTATGAGGAGGACCCCAGGGCAATTAAAGCAGCTCCAAAAATACACTACTGGGACTTGATCAAACTAAAAAGCTTCTGCACAGCCAAGAACACAGTAAGTAAAGCAAGCAAACAGCCCTCAGAATGGGAGAAGATATTTGCAGGTTATGTCTCCGACAAACGTTTAATAACCAGAATCCACAGAGAACTCAAATGCATTAGCGAGAAAAGAACAAGGGATCCCATCACAGGATGGGCAAGGGATTTGAAGAGAAACTTCTCTGAAGAAGACAGGTGCGCGGCCTTCAGACATATGAAAAAATGCTCATTATCTTTAATCAGAGAAATGCAAATCAAAACTACTTTGAGATATCATCTAACTCCAGTGAGACAAGCCTATATCACAAAATCTCAAGACCAGAGATGTTGGCATGGATATGGAGAAAGGGAACACTTGCACTGCTGGTGGGAATGCAAATTAATACATTCCTTTTGGAAAGATATATGGAGAACACTTAGAGATCTAAAAATAGATCTGTCATTCAATCCTATAATTCCTCTACTGGGCATATACCCAGAAGACCAAAAATCACATCATAACAAAGATATTTGTACCAGAATGTTTATTGCAGCCCTATTCACAATTGCTAAGTCATGGAAAAAGCCCAAGTGCCCATTGGTCCACGAATGGATTAATAAATTGTGGTATATGTACACCATGGAATATTATGCAGCCTTAAAGAAAGGTGGAGACTTTACCTCTTTCATGTTTACGTGGATGGAGCTGGAACATATTCTTTTTAGTAAAGTATCTCAAGAATGGAAGAAAAAGTACCCAATGTACTCAGCCCTACTATGAAACTAATTTAGGGCTTTCACATGAAAGCTATAGCCCGTTAACCCCCTAAGAATAGGGGGAAGGGGGAAAGGGAGGGGAGGGAGGGGGGAAGTGAGTAGAGGGAGGGGGATTGGTGGGATTATACCTGTGGTGCATCTTACAAGGGTATATGTGAAACTTAGTAAATGTGGAATGTAAATGTCTTAGCACAGTAACTAAGAAAATGCCAGGAAGGCTATGTTAACCATTGTGATGAAAATGTGTCAAACAGTCCATGAAGCTAGTGTATGATGCCCCATGATCATATCA
>CAUYPK010004164.1:0-13872 GCA_963574355.1 Loris lydekkerianus | reverse complement strand
CACAATAACTAAGAAAATGCCAGGAAGGCTATGTTAACCAGTGTGATGAAAATGTGTCAAATGGTCTATGAAACTAGTGTATGGTGCCCCATGATCACATTAATGTACACAGCTATGATTTAATAAAAAAAAAAAAAAAAGTAATAATCTTGTGCAAATGTCCTAATGATAAAATGATTTTTTTTTCTTCTGGGTAGATGCCTAGTAATGGAATTGCAGGATCAAATGGAAAGTCTATTTTGAATTCTTTGAGGATTCTCCATACTTCTTTCCAAAGAGGCTATATTAGTTTGCAAGTATCCAAAGTACTCAGTACAAACATGAAAGCCAGTGGATGAACTAATATATACCGACACAAGAGAAAAACTCACTTCAGTTCAAGTTGGGTAGGGGGAGAGAGAAAGAAAGGAGGATTGGTGTGCTCCTACCTAACAGACACAAGTAAGGGTATATGGTACACCTCCTGGGTGCAGGACACAACAACAACAGAAGCTCTACCTAACAAATGTAAACATTTAACCTAATAGTCTGTATCCTCATGTTAATCTGAAATTTAAAAAAAATACTTGTTGGACATAGTAAATAACTGAAATGATCCTGGAGAAAATGGGTATAGCAGTGTGGAGGAAAAACTTCAAACATCCTTTTGCAGAGTCTGAAACAAAATGATTGAAAACAATGAGGAGATAGTAGATGTGTAAGGCTCAGAATGGAGATGTAACAGACTCCTACAACAGAGACTGAAATAAATGAAAAGAAGAATTCGAACTATATTTAAAGAAAATTCTCACAGACTGAAGAAAGGTCTTAGTCTTTCTGCTAAAAAGTGCTCACCCAAATATTGGAAAATTAATGCAGCAACCCACATTGACACATGCCTGGTAAAAGTTCATACATCAAGGATAAAACATGACTCTTATAAGCATCCAGGCAGAACACAAAAAGTAGAAAATAAACTGACTACCCACAGATAGAACAAAAATCATGCTAGCTTTTATCTTCTCTGCAGTAACACTACAGGAAAATGATTTCAAAGTTAATTTGGAAAAATAAATGAATGTGAGGTAAGAGATATCCCAATTATACTGATTTGATCATTACAAATTATGTGGTTGCATTAAATTATTGCATGTATTCTAAAAGTATTTACATCTGTTATATATAAATTTTTTGATGAAAAAATTAATTAATATGAATAATTAAGAAAAGTTTGAAGAAAGAAAAGATATAATAAATGGACTTAAGCCTCTAGATATTAAAATATAAATTATAATAATTTAAATAACGTGAAACTGATTTTAAAAACAGTTCGGTGGAAGAGAATAGAAAATCCAGGCATAGAATTACATATAACATTTCTTATCTACATATCATAAAATGTCATATATGTATACATATATACACATACATACACTCAAAATAGTCCTCACTTAATGTCATTGATAGGTTCTTGGAAAAAGAAGCTTTAAAGGAAATAAAGAATAACAGGTCCTCAAATAACGTCCCTTCATTCAATGTCATTTCATTATACTATTGATGAGGGAAAAACAGTTGGTTTTATGTTGTTTAGCTTAAAATTAAAATTTACAAGAACCTATCAATGACATTCAATAAGGACGTCCTATAAACTTACTGCGTGATAGAGATGAGTTCAGGGGTATGTTATTTACTATATAATACTACAAGAACTATTAAATTACTTAGAAAATTAAGTTAGTGCTATACATCAAATCATTTCCAATGAATTAAAAGGTTGATTTTTTAAATAATAATATAAGAAGAACTAGGAGAAATATGAGTTAAGATGTATCTGAGCTCTGTATGTGAATAGACTTGGAAGAATAAAAGAAGATGAAATCAGAAGAAAAATATTGATACATTTTCGTATAATTGTTTTTAATCCTCTTGAAAAAAATCACAAAAAATGATAAAAGTTGAACTACAAACTTGAACAGAATATTGTATTATATACAATGAAAGGATTCTCATTCCTTTGCTATGAAAAGGAATGAATGATTCTCATTCGTTCTGCTATGAAAAGATAAGTTACAGAGCATTCTGGGAAGACGGCAAAGTAAGAAGCACCAGGAATCTGTCTCATCACCTAAACAGTAATTGCACTGGCAGAATCTGTCTAATGTTAAGTATTTTGGAACTCTGGGATCTATTAAAGTCTTGTAACTTTCAAGGGAAGACTTGGATGGTGAGTTGCAGTTAATTTTGGACAATTTTAACTCTTAGCTCCGTTTTGGCTATCCATCCCCGACCACTCAGCCCCATAGCTGGCAGGTATGCTTGTGTTCCTGGAGCAACCTATATACAGCTTGCAGGAGCCAGGGTGGGCAAAAAAGATCCTGCCCTCCAAATACCAGGGATCTCTGCTCTGGTCTCTGATTGCAGCTTCTGATCACAGAGGTGCAGACAAAGATGCAGGTAGACATTGTTGTTGGATCCCCCTCTGGCCAAAGTGACTGCAGAAACTTAAAGGGCTGATGCCCTTTTTCATTTTTACTCCTTTTTCTTTTTCTCTTTTTCCTTTTTGGGAGCCAGACAGGAACATTCATGAGCCACTGCATACACAGGGAAAATTCAGAAAGTGATCATGCATGCCCAAGAAAAGATGCAGGTTCAAAAAAAAAAAAAACAAGAAGACCTTGTGTTTATGCCTCAGACTGATCCTCGGCACAGAACCTACAAAAGTTTTAAAAAGTAAGCAAAAGATGGGCGCTGTGGCTCACGCCTGTAATCCCAACACTTGGGAAGCTGAAGTAGGTGGATTGCCTGAGCTCACAGGTTCAAGACCAGCCTGAGCCAAAATGAGACCAGATCTTGAAAAGATAGCTGGGCATTATGGCAGGCACCTATAGACCCAGCTACTTGGGAGTCTGAGGCAAGAGGATCACTTGAACCCAAAAGTTTGAAGTTGCTGTGAGCTAAGACACCACGGCACTCTACCAAGGGTGACCAAGTGAGACTTTGTCTCAAAAAAAATAAATAAAATAAAATAATAAGCAAAAACAACCAAAATACTGCAAACCTTAGGGAAAGGGAGTGATTTTCAGAGTTACTACATTATTAGATTCAAATGTCAGTTTCAACAACAACAAAAAATCACAAAGCATACAAAGATACAGGTATGGTCCATTCAAAGGAAGAAAATAAATCATTAGAAACTATCTTTTAAAAAGACCTGATGGCAGATCTACTAAAAAAAGACTTTAACTGTCTTAAATATCCTAAAAGAAGCTGTAGAGAGAGTCAAGAAAATAGTGTATGAGGAAAATGAAAATATCGATAAAGAGATTGAAAACCTTAAAAGAACGAAAAAGAAATTCTTAGGCTGAAAAGCACAGTGACTGAAATAAAAAAATTAGTAGAGGGATTCAAAGACAGATTTGAGCAGCCAGAAGAAGAATCAGCAAACTTAAATGTAGGGCAATGGAAATTATCAAGTCTAAAGAACAGAGAGAAAAAGAAAGTTAAAGGAAAGTGAACAGAGTTTAAGGGATTTGTGGGATACCATTAAGGGGACCAACATAAGGACTGTGAGAGTCCCAGAAAGAGAATAAAGAAGAAGAAAGAGTACACAATGAAATAATGGCTAATAACTTTCCAAATTTGATAAAAATACATGAATAGAAACATCTAAGAAACTCAATGAACTCCAAGTAAGATGAATTTAAAGAGATCCACACCAAAACACTTTACAATTAAACTTTGAAAAGCCAAAGAGAATTGAGAGCAGCAAGAGAGAAGTGACTTATCACATACAAAGGATGCTCCATAAGATTATTTTTGGAGACTTCAACACCCTACTCTCTATAACAGAAAAAACTGACAGAAGATGACTAAGGAAGTAGAGGCATTAAACAACATGATAAACCAACTAGATCTAACAGACATATACTGAACACTCTACCTAACAACAATACCATTCACTTTCTTCTTATTGCACATGAGGCATTTATAACTCCATATGTTAGGACACAAATTAAATCAATTGTGATATAGTGGTCTATATACACACACAGTGGAATATTATTAAACTGTAAAAACTCTGACATATGCTACAACATGGATGAACCTTAAGTAAAATAAGCCAGTCACAAAAAAGACAACCACATGAGTCCATTTATATGAAGTACTTAGAATAATCACAGAGACAGAAAGTAGAGTTTACCAGTAGCTGGAGGGAAGGAGGAATGAGGAGTTAATATTTAACCAGTACAGAGCTTTAATTTTACAAGATGAAAATAGTTATGGTGATAGATGGTGGCGGCAGTTATGAATTTATGTAATACCACTGAACTATACATTTAAAAATGGTTAAGATGGTAAGTTCATTAGGAATTAACTTCGTTAACTTCTTTTATGCAGCTGTCTTAAAACTTCTTTAAAATTTTACCCAGGTATCCTCATCTCTTTTCTTAAAGAATGGTCTGGCATTCCCATATTGGAAAGCAGACTGGTTTCAAGTTAATAAATTTAAGTATAAGTTCAAATTTACCATTCAATAATGGTTAGGATTATTTAAGTTGATATCTCTGAAGCTTTTTTTTATCTTTACCTAAGTGTTGAGAATTAAACATAATAAATATCTCTTTCACCTAAATATGAATGTATTCTTTACATGCATGTCTTCCTTAAAGTAAAAATTGCCATGACACAAAGATCACGGCCATGCCTAAATGCAAGTCTCAGAGCAAGTCTGTTTAGTGTTTTCAAATTACCTAAATAAAAACCAGGATGTTCATGATAAGACATTGGAATGAAGGATAAGAAAAAGAGGAGCAAATTATAGTAAGTTGAAATTGGAATAAATAAAAGTGTTTTCTTGTCTTCTAAATGCTTTGAAAATGCAAAAATCAGAAATTAAATCATAGTAAACCTTTGTACTAAAACTAAAGGTCCTTTCTAATTTCTATACCTTCCCTCTATGTTGAACTCCTTGTTTGTAAGCTGCTTAATGCCTTTATGTAATATAACTTTGTACTTCACAGAGTGAATGAAAGTGTTGTACAACTATTGGAGGCCATTGGATCCCTGTTTGCTTTCATGGTCTACCATTCAATAGTTTGGCAACCTAAGATGTATCTTAAACATTCTGAACCCATGTCCATATCTGCAAAATAAGAATAATCCCTATTATTGTTGTTACTATTATTGTATCTGAAGAGTTACTGAGAAAATACCAGGCTAATAGTAGCTAACTTAAATATTAAAGTTTTTACTTTCATTACTTAAAAGAAGGTACAAGCAGTCCCCAGGTTGTAAATGAGATTGGTTCCATAAGTTTGTTCTAAGTAGAATCTGTATGTAAGTTGGAATGGGTACATTAACCCGTTACCTATAATAGCCTCCATTTGTATGTGCGAGTCACACATCATTCGGGGGGTTGTAACTCAGTGACTTACTGTAACAGCCTCCATTCATACATGCAAGAAAAGGGTGGAAATCTCATTGAGTCATGATAATCACTTTACAAAGTAATAATCAAAAGCACAGAAATTGTAATCAAAGAAGAAAAAAATTAAACCAATGACATTTTTTCCATCATATGATTGACAATGATTAAATATTTGCCTTTTGTTTTTGAGGCAGTCTTACTCTGTAGCCCAGGCTACAGTGCTGTGGTGTCATCAATCTTGTTCACATCACAGCAACCTCAATCTCTTGGGTTCAAAAGATCCTCCTGCCTCAGCCTCCCAAGTAGCTGGGACTACAGGTGCCCACCACAACATCTGGCTAATTTTTCTCTTTTTAGTAGAGATGGAGTTGTGCTCTTGCTCAAGCTGATCTTGAACTCTTTAGCTCAAGCAATCCTCCTGCCTCAGCCTCCCAGAGGGCTAGGATTACAGGCATGAGCCACTGAGCCCAGCCAACGTTTGCCATTTTAAATGTTGGGAGACCATATTTAACAGTCATCCTAGGGCCACTTAAAATTAAAATAAATGATTGGACAAGGCTACTCAGGGCAGATTTGGAGCTATACTAGTGGCAAAGAGGCTTTGAGATTTTGCTCTAAGCTATACAATTCAGCAGACATTTTAAAGTTGCTAATGTTATAAATGACCACACAAGAATTAAAATGTCATCGGAAGGCATTTACCGCAAAAGATGAACAAATAAGACATCTATAGATACCATCTTATAGATGATATCTATAAGATATTAAGAAGCATGTACTAAACTGTATGTTCACCAAATTCTAGAATTGGCTGGGGGGGGGGGGTCCTAAAAAAATTAGGACATCCTGGGTTTTTGTTTGTTTTTTGAGACAGAGTCTCACTATGTTGCACTCGATAGAGTGCTATGACATCTCAGCTCACAGCAACCTCAAACTCTTTTCTCTTTGTCTCTTCTACTCTGGAATCGAACACTCTGGTCTCCTGCCTGGAGAAGTTTCATCTCCTTCCCTCTGCTCTGGTAGTCTTTAGGGACAGTGTTTTGAGAATGACATTTTGGATTCTCATATTGGTAACAACCCTAAGAAATGGAAATCTATTCTACAATTAGAAGTCATAAGTATAAAAGTAAAATCCTAGGAAAAGAAAGTAGAATATTTAAGGCCCCAAATGGTTTTATTTCATATATGACTTTGATTCATTTGTTCATATACTCTTCTGAGTCTGCTTCACTTACCCATCCCCATTTAGTTTAAAAGGTCCCTTTAGGCCAGGCCTGGTGGCTCATGCCTGTAATACTAGCATTCTGGGAAACCGAACCAGGACATCGCATGATCTCATGAGTTCAAGACCAGCCTGAGCAAGAGCGGGTCCCCATGTCTACAAAAAACAGAAAAATTAGCTTGGCATGGTGTTGTGTACCTGTAGTCCCAGCTACTCAGGAGGATCAGGGAAGAGGATCACTTGTGCCCAGTTTGAGGTTACGGTGAGCTATGTGGACACTACCGCACACTAGCCAGGGCAACAGAGGAAGACTTTGTCTCAAAGTAATAATAATAGTGTTAATAAAAAGGCCACCATAGAAAGTACCCACTTCATTATCAACCCAGAGTCAGTGCTACATTGAGGTGACCGTGCTTGTAGGGTTAGGATCTCATTAGCTGTGACACACTGGTAGAAAGGGATTTCTTGCCTGTGTGTTTATCATGTTTACTCAGAACATCTGCACATCCATTCCTGCCTTGACTTTGTGCCTCTCTATTCCCCTCAGGACTATTGGCTCTCTCTCCTTTACAAGCGCCTGATTGGCCCCAAAGTCTTGGCAGTGCACGTGGCTGGACTCCAGCGGAAGCCACGGCCAGGCCGAGTGATCCGGGACAAACTAAGGATTTATGCTCACTGCACAAACCACCACAAGTAAGTCTTCACAGAGGTGGCACAGAAAGGCCACCCCTGAGGGGCTTTGGTCCCTCTTAGAATTTCAGGCCATTTGAGATCACTTCAAAATTCATCTCCACTTATCTTTATTCAAAACTGTTTCTGCAATGGCCATACTTTCTTTTTATGGGTTTTAAAAAATTTCTGATAAATAGCTTTTTCTCCAATAAACTCCTCTTCTCATACTTACAGGATTTATTCATAAAAGGTTCATAAAATACATGCCATTTGTCTAATTATTTATTCATCTAATAAATGTTTATTGGGCATTTTCTCAGTGCCAGTTGATACAAAGCCCATGAGGCTTTTCTGTGTAACTAAGGCTGAGCCAAGGCAAGAGGTATAAAATCTTTTCCTATGATCCACCAGCAGAGCTTGAGAAAATAAATCTCCATTTCTAAGAGGCATGCTAGAGAGTGATACCACTGTAAATCCAGGCCTAGATCAGGTGACCCTGGAACAAAAGGAGTGTCCAAAGGTGGCCATGAGAGCTTTAGAGCCCATCTCAGTATTTCAAAAATCTTTTCAGCTCTTTTAAAGGTAAAAGGCTAAATGATATCTGGGCTTGTTTTTTGCCAGGCTGAACTTACAACAACCCAGTGTGATAATGTGTGATTATCCTCTTTTTGATCTGAAACACTGATTGTCATTAGAGTTATCTTTAAAACAAACAGGAAAAGTAAATATCAGTAAAGTTTAGCAGACGTAAAATTTAAAAACATGAAGACCATAGGGAAAAAATTTAAACTGGGCCTAAAGCAAAACCTATCTGGCCAAATATGGCTTTCTTACATCACTTCATGTTTAAGGCAGAGTACGTTGTCTTGGAAAAGAGAATTCTTTCTCTTAAAATAGAAAAAACCTGTGAGACTTGAGGGGAATGGGTAAGCAAGTACCTCCAGCCAGACCTTCATTCCATCCCAAGCCTATCAGGGACTGATCAAGAGAAATGGATGACACAAAGAGCTTGGAGAGGTCAGGTTACAACAGATGCGCCTTCTCCTTCCTTGATGAGAGAGGAGCCAAGCCAATTAATTTATCATGATAAGATTTTTCAAAGAATCACTCTGAGCACAGGGGGCCCAGGGGCCAGTTATCTAGTCCATAGATACAAGTGCCTATTGTGGATGAGGGGAGGCTGGTTTGGGCAGAGGCCAGAGGCTTTCAACATGCCTTTTACTCAACAGGAAGCTCAATCCAGTACCTGACAGAGAGTGACTGCTTTATGGCCTTGGCCTGGAGTTATCTGATCATCACACAAGGAAACATTGTATTCCTTGTCTCTGTCCTGTCTCTGAGGTAACCACCCAAAAGGTGGACCCTCAGCCTCAAGAGAGAAAAATTATTCTTGGCACCTCCTCTCCCTGTTGGAAAGTAAATCAGTCTGTAAGCCTTTATGCTACTAGTCTGAAGACCCAGGGAAAAAAATTTGTGTGTCCTCATAGATGCCTTCTCACATAGTCTCATTCCAGTGTTTATCCTAATGTTGTTTAACATTAGGAAGTTGTTGACAAAGTTGTTAACATTGGGAAGTTGTCATTAATATTCTGAGTCCATAAACTGAGGGTCAGTATCTCATTCATTTTGGTATTTTTGTTGTCTGATATAGTGACAGGCATGAAGAACATCTTAGTGAATAACCCAGGTTAATGAATAGTATGAATGAATGAATGAATGAATGCAGAAACAGGACATCAAGACTTTACTGTTGGTGAAGTTACAGCTTTCTTCCTCTCTGATACTACACACCAGCCATATGGAGGGAGTGTGGTATTCTGGTTTGGAATTCTATCGTTCTTTAGATGAGGCCTGAAACAAGTTACTAAAATCATCTGGATTCAAGACTCTCTACATCACCAGCTCCCCTACATTCTGTGGGAAGTTGTTCCAGAACCTCCCTTAGAAAACTGGTCACCAAACTTATATCAGTATAACCTCTCCGTCTCCCTGTTAAAAAGAAAGAAAAGATTTGTATTCATTCTACACATGACCCTAATGGGTGAAGGTCTTTATTCCTATCAGAGCCATAAGGAAAGCCTCCAACAACTGCACTGAGCTGGCTGAGGTTGCAGGCTGCTTCAAGTCAGCAGTGTCAGACGCTCAGACAGGAGGGTGTAAAGATAGAAGTGTCTATTCTCCAATCTGAGAAGCCACGTGCCTTGTCTGTGGCCCTATTTCTGCCACAACAGTCATAAGGAAGCACTAAAGATTCATTAAGTTTATTTGTGGTCCATGAGGCCAAAGTCCCAGAATTCTCTAAGAATAAGCATGGGTGCTTCATGCTCTTCAACCCTAACCAATGTCCTGAAAAAAAAAACAAGGATTAGGTAAGAAAGTGTAAACTTACTAGTAGAACAATCCAGAGAAATGTCTATTAAAACAACTCTGCACTCCAGTGTGTATTGAAAACTTGCTTTGTGACAAGCATCCTATCAGATATTTGCATTTACAGTGTTTCTCAACCTGTGGGTCGTGACCCCTTTGTAACAGTGAAAATACATTGCGGCATTAGGAAGGTTGAGAATCACTGATTTATGTTACTGGATTCCAAAGGTTCTATGGTATCACCCCTGTATGCAAATAACGATATTAATGATGCAAAGAATTTTACATTTGGGAAGAGCCCTTAGGCATAATTTGGCCCAGCCAGTGTCCTAGTCAACTCAAGAATCCATTTTACATCTCTCTGACGCTCATGCAACCTCTACTTGGATGCCACAGCACTTCTCATGGCAGCCTCATACATTGCAGGTCATTTCTGACCTAGTGAGCATTGTCTCTAATGATTGATTTAGGAGAGAAAGTTGATACTTATACCAGTGGGTGTTTTTCTGCTTTCTGTTCTGGAGTTAACAAATTAGGACACTGGCAGAATGGCAGATTTCACCCTGGACTTTCCTGTTCAGAGAACAATCAAGTTTTGACAAGAAAATCTCTCTTATAAGCTGTTCTGCTAAGACAATGTGTGTTTCTGGGGTGGAGCTAAGGTCCTTAGCCAAGTTCAGAACCAATTGGAACCCAGTGGAGTTTGAAGCAAAATTGAGCCTTTTCAGGTTCAAGTTCATTTATTGTTGGCAAAAAATGACTTCCTGTTTTTCAGAGGAAGTTTTTTTTAAAGACTCATAAAAAAGGTTCCTGAGGCTTCTTGGACATCAAATAGCTCTTACAAAACAATATTTTGATGAGTTAAGTGTAAATGAATCAGAAACATGTGGATTAAATTTCCCTTAAAATACACAGGGGCTTTAAAATTAAGAGAGAAAAAATGTTTGGCAAAACATGGCCTGACTTTTACCGAACCTAAAACCTTTGAATTAGATTTGGAGACAATAGATCAACCCAGGTTCAAGCATATTGACTTTCACTGGGAATGACCATGGACTGCACAGCATTGTCTTCCTTTCCCTTTCCTAGCCTCCCAGACTTACTGGAGACATTTCCAGAACATGACTGTTTTCTGTCTGGAAGTCAGGATACGCCTCCCCATATGACATTCCCTACCTCTTACATGGAGAATATTCCAATTTCAGCCTCCCTTCCCTGACTCACATCCTCCTCTTCCCATGGCAACACAGAGAAGATGTCAGGGAGGAAAAGACAGCCAGAAAAGATGAACTCCAGTTACATGGATTCTTTACTGGTGAAAAAAATCTCACTGTGAGTAAAACACTGGGCAAGATAGATGTTCTACCTAGACAATTTTTCTCCAGAAAGGGCCATTCACTAAGATAATCAAAACACCTGTACTTGACAACATCAGGCCAGCAATTTGCAAACTAAAGTTTCAGACATCATTTTCTCCAAGATTCATCTTCTGTGGCAAGAAGAATTGCCAATATTCTTCAGGAATCTGGATTCTCAACACAATATCTTGAGGTTGGCATTGCACTCCCCAGCCAAGACGTCTGCTTAATATCTTTGCCCGTTAGCCAAGCAGGGAGAGGGATGGCTGAGGCAGTCTTCAGTGCCAGTTCCCACCTGAGGAGGCTGTGGGAGTTCTGTGAGAGCCTCTGCATGTTGGTCTCTGGGCTAGTACTGGTTTGTCTCCCTCAGGGGAACTATGTAAATGGAATCAGACCATTGCCAAACAGCTTGAAAAGACAGCTTTCCCTATAGCAGTGCTGTGATTTCAGGTCTCCCTCCCACCCACCATTTCCCCACATCCCACCCTTCTCTGCTGCAGTCTCCAAGGGCTCGTTCTGCCCCAGTTCTGCAGAAAAGAAACTCATAAATGCAAGCACGTGGCTCTCTCCTCCTCCACTGCTGGCCTTTGAGAGTGTTGTTTGATGGTAGCTAGCTAAAAGGTGTACTGCAGTCTGACAAAATTGATATCCATCCATGCCTATTTTGCTCCCACTCTGAAGCCCAGAGAACCTGTAATTAATAGTATTTTCCTTAGTTTTGCACATAACTAAGCTAAAGTAAAAGCCTACCAGTGGAATAGAGTCAATGTATTTTAATGATGGTCAACACAAACACAAAGCTGCCAGAATCTTTATTCAGAGTTCTGGGGATACAAATCTGCCCAAATCAATTGATGTTCTCTTTGTGACCAAACTCTTTTGGTTACAAAAGCAGTTCATACGCTGTAAGACATTAACAAGGACCAGACGAGGAGGGACTGAATAGGGAAGTCATTTAATAATTTAACAAAACACAAATGCAGACATCCAGAAAACCTTGAGTACAGTAGTGCCCTCCTACAGATGCAAGAAAAGTCATGTGATGCACAGCCAGCAGGATATACTTTGGGATTTCTTCTCATAATCTTAATGGATTATTCTAAGCAAGCGGCTCCCAAACCCAACTCATCTGCCAAATAATACAGAATTTTTTTTTAAAATATAGATTTTCAGGCCCTAATCCCAAATGGTTTGAATGAAAATCTCCAGGGAAGAGCTGTGGAAACTATACTTGTTTAAAAACCCAAGTTACCATACTGACCTGCCCTTGGTCACACAACTCTTAATTAGCACATTTAGAAGCAGAGATGAGTGACCTGGAGATTGAGGGGTACTATTTCTGCAAGGAATGATGTTTTCCTCTGGGCAAAGTTGACTTAGAGTTTCTCTGAACTCCTCCTTTGAAGGCGGGACTGGGCCATTTTTTCTGTTTCCTCTCATTAACCCATCCAGATGGGGCCCTAAGGGACCCCTTAGAAACAAAGTCTTTTTTTCCTACAGAGAGAAGGAAATCATTATAGTTTTGTTGATACATGCTGAAAAGCTCTTGCATGTAGGCATGTAGTTCTCCTGGCTTCTGAACATCCTGTGCTGGTTTAAAAGGATTCCAAAATGGTGAATGGTTTTATAATCTTGGAGTAGGTAAAACAGCAAAAGCAGAAATCAAAAAGATAAGTCAATTTATAAATTTGACTACATAAAAGTTTTTAACATTTACATATTAGTATATGTTATAAATAAACTGAAGTGGCCAAAGAAAACAGGAGGAAAATTTTTAACATACATACAGACAAGATTGCTATCTTTAACAAATAAACAGTTTCTATAAATCAATAGAAATATGGGCAAAAACATGAACAGCCAGTATACAAAAGAAGGAAATACTATGACAAGGGAAAAAACTTGCTGTATGTCAGGATGAATTATAAAAAATAGAAAGTAATGCAACATTGAAATCCCATTCTGAACTCTCAGGGTGACAAAAATATTTTAAAAGATTAATATCCAGTTTTCTGAAGGGTATGAGGAAATGAGTGCTTTCATACTTAGCAGGTGGAAGAAAATTAATACAAACTTTTAGAGAGTTAATATCAATACCATCAAAATGTGTGTATCTGTCAAGATAGTTGAGGTTACTCTATGACAAAGAAGAACCCCAAAATTTCCATGACTTACAATAAAAAAACATTTTTCTCATTTGCACTGCTTGTCCATCATGACTCTGCCATAGCTGTGCTCCGCATCATCTCCATCCCAGCATCGAGGGGCAGCCTGTGTCAAGAACAGTCTTCTAGCAAAGGGAAAAAAACATGGCATAACACGACTGGGTCTTAAACCTTCTGCCACAGGTTCTAATGTCCACCCACATTCCACTAGACAGAGCAAATCACGTCTTCACAGAGCAGGAACATAAAATCTTCCCACAGGGAGGGACACCACTCGGAATGGACTAGAAAGTTTGGTGAAGAATCATACAATGTCTATTACCATTGACCTCATGATTCCAACTTCTGTGATTTTCTCCATCAGAAATAATCATGATATTCAAAAAGTTTATGTATAACGAAGCTCTTCATAACATAATTTATAATGAAAGAAAGTTTTAAAACACCATTAAGTCTTTAAGTGACATTAGTGAAAAAATTATGTTACATTTCTATGCCTGAAAAATGTAGCATTCTTCTACAAGTAGAATTTAGGACAACGAAAATAACACATTTCCCAAGACTCAATCTCTTCGTTGGCTTGTTCACATTTACAATCTTAAGGTGAAATCAGCCCTAGAGGAAAAGAAGAATATTATATATTCTTCTACAAGTAGAAGTACAAGTAGAAGAATATATAAT
>CAUYPK010004163.1:0-28435 GCA_963574355.1 Loris lydekkerianus | reverse complement strand
TTAACCTACTGATTCCTCAATTATTGTAATTGTTTTGGGTATATATTTTTATTTTTGAAATTTACCAGTGGCTGCTGCATTTTCCACCTCAGCTTATACTCGAGTCACTAAGTTTTCCCAGTTTTTAGGGTAAAATTAAGGTGGTCGGCTTATACTCGGGTCAGCTTATACTCGATTGTGTACGGTGATACAGTTGAGAGTGAGCAGTGGTGAGAGGAAGAGTAGAAAGGGTGCTGGGTTAGATGGCAGAGGAGGCCCTGGTCAGGAGATGTTGGCTAGAGATCTGAGCATGGTGAGGGGTAAATCAGGCAGGGGACTGGAAGAGGAGCAGTAGCAGTACGTGCAGAGGCCCTGAGGCATGTGTTCAGGAACAGAAGGTGGCTGGTGGGTGATGGGCAAGGTACACCAGGAGGGAAGAGAAGAGAAGTTATATGGCAACATCATGTTGGGCCTCATAGGCTATAGTCAGCACTTTGACATTTATTCTGAAAAAGTAGGGATATTTATTTAACACATTGACTGCCACACTAGAAAAAGAATTTTTTTTCCTTGTGGTCACAGTGTTTTACTATATGGCTCCCCAGGTAGAGATGTGTGAGTTCTATATATGTCACAAGGCCCCAGGCTCAAAAGTAATGTGAATAAGCACAACTTACTTTGCAGTTAATGTGTTAAGATGCCTTCTGGATACTGTGAGTACATAGAGACCGGAGAGGGGGCTTAGGTGGAGAGAGACTGATTGGAAAGTTGTTGTAGTGTTTACCTGAGAAGTGATGGTGGCTCACGCAGGGGTGGTAGAGGTTGTGAGAAGTGTCAGATTCTTATATAATTTGCAGGATTTGCTGATGGACATGAGGGGGAAAGAGCATACGTTAAGGATGATGTTGAGGGTTTTGGCTGAGTGACTGGAAAATAGCTGTTATTTACTGAGATGGGGAGGATCACATTTTGGAGGTGTTGAATGGAAGGTCTGTTTTAAACACATGAAATTGAGTTGCTATTAGATGTCGTGTTGGTTTTCTATTCGCTGGTGTCACAAATGGTCACAGACATGTGAGTTTAAAACAAGACAGATTTATCCTGTAACAGTTCTATAAGCAACAGGGCTAAAAGCAAGGTATTGGCAGAGCTGCATTCCTTTCCAGAGGTTTTAGGAGAGCATCTGTTCTTTGGTTTTTCCATCTTCTAGAGGCTATCTGCTTTCCTTGGCTTGTGGCCCCATCCACCATATTCAGAGCCAAGAACATTATATCTTTTTGACCTTGCTTCTGTGTTCGCATTTATTTCTGACCACATCCAGGAAAGAGTCTCTGATTTTAGGGATTCATGTTTTTACATTGGGCCCATCAATTCAGGGTAATCTTCCCATCTTCAGGTCCTTAATTTAATCATATCTGTGAAGTCCCTTTATTGTAATGTAAAGTAACATATCCACAGGTTCCAGGGATTAGGACCTGTAAGGGTATCATTCTGCCTACCTTGAATAGCTAATGTTGAATAGGCAGCTGAATTCAGGAGAGAAGGCTGACCTTAGGATATAAATATAGAGGATTAAGTTGTTTCAAGCCTCTTATGGGATCAGATGGACTCTCCAAGGGAGTGAGCCTATCATGGCCAAAGCCACATCCCTGGCCTCAGCCAAACTGCCCCATAGTAACATCGTCTTTTTCTCTCATCCCTTCTGTTGGACCATCCCCTCCTTTCCATGGCTGCTTGAAGTTCTTTGGTGACAGCCCAGCATTGTTCTCCTCTGTGAGCCTCTCCAATTACCCTGGCAACTGCCTGGCCTTTGTTATTTGATTTCACAACCTGTGTCTTTTCATTTATTTTTATTTATTTATTTTTTGGGCCAGGGCTGGGTTTGAAGCCGCCACCTCCGGCATATGGGGCTGGTGCCCTACTCCTTTGAGCCACAGGCGCCTCCCTATTTTTATTTTTTTAACAACAACTTTGTTGAGATATAATACACTAAATAAATCTCCCTTTGAAATCCATTTGATGAATTTTGGTGTGTTCACAGGCATGTGTCGCCATCACCACAGTCAATTTTAGAACATTTTCGTCACCTCAGAAATAAACCCTGCACCCCATTAGCCATCTCCCTCCTTCCACTCATCTTTCCAGCCATTGTCAGCCGCTAGTCCACTGTGGCTCTGATCAGAGGAATCGCAGTATGTGTCCTTTTATGTCTGGCTGTCCTTTTAATTTAATTTTAAATTGGATTTTGTTCTTGCACACTCATATTTTTATTTTTCTTTGGTTTTATTCATTTCTTTAAAAAAAAATTATAGAACACCATTACAATCCACCTTTGTGTTGAGATTCTATAAATGAATTTAGAAAACCTGAATTAGGTAGGATTCCTCCATTGAGGACTTCCAGTTAGGGTAAGCTGACAACTCCATGGCCACTGCTCTCTGTTCCTAACTGATCAGAGCATTTTTTTCTGTCCAGTCCTGGAGATGGCTTTTGTGTCATTTTTGACCCATAGCCTGTATCATTTAAGAATGAGTATTGGCCCCAAATAATCATTGTTCCTGCACCAAAAGCAGATTGACATTCTGGGCCCACTTGGAGAGCAGATGTGCTTTTGCATAAACACTAAGTGCCCAAAGGGGCCTGTCCAAACTGCCTGGGGATTCCTTGGTAGGATGGAGGCTCCACCTCTGCCCCAGAAACGTGATTGAACTGAGTCTCTAGTGATGAGTTGGAATATGTTGGTTCCACCCAGGGTAGAAGAAAGAAAGATCCATGCACACCTCCCAACCAGAGTATCAGGCTGTTGAATGTAGAGACCGTATCTTTTATGCATCATTTATATCTGATGTGCTTTGCTACTTGTGGGCATTCGAGGTGGCTGAGTAACCCTTTCAGGCTGGTACCTGCTGTTGACCCACCCTATGTCTAAAGCCACTGCTTTTCCCTTTTCCCAGAGCTCTAGGAAGGCCGGATTGGGGTCTTGAAGGCATCTATTCCTTACCTTCTGTAGGCCTGGAGGAGTTGGGTAGCTGAGAATGGCAGGCCCACTGCCCCGTCGCCTTCAAACCACAGCTGGTCCTCGGGGACTGTGGGAGGCTCTCTCTCTGCCTTGTGTCTGTCTTGCATAGTTCCCACATCTACATGTGACCTTGATGGAAACATTTTTTGAAATTTCTATGAATCCTTTCCTGTTTATAGCTCCAGACCAGGGAAGTGATGCTGCCTGGTGGCCAGGATCATAGACTCTTAGAGGATCCAGGACTGTTATAGCCCTAGGGCCCTCGATGTCCTCATTGCTGGAGAAGCCTAGGAGAGGAACTTGGGTGGCACCGTGCAGCTTCTAGAGGGGTGCTGCTGGAGAGGAGGGGAGCAGCATGAGTAGGAGGTGCCTTAGCAGTGGGCACAGTCAGCATGCCCTTGGCACCACTGCGTGCCCTAGTGTGAAGTCAGCAGCCCCATGAGAGCACAGCTGTTTGCCAAGTATTTTCTGCTCGCCAGCCCCTGTGCTCAGTGATTTTCCACGCTTTGTCTTGTTGAGACCTCTCAGGACTCCTCCGAGGTATGGATAGTCCCATCTCCATCCTATGGACGAGGAGACTGAGCCTTACAGGTGGAGAGTGGCATCTTCAGAATTATCTCCTGGACTATTTATCTGCAGCTAGAGCTCTGAGCTTTTTGCTTCCTGCTTCGCTGTCTCCTAGAGCTGCAGTGATTGTGTTCTCTGGTTTTGTGGCCTCTTCCTTTTCCTTGTGGCGACTTCTATCCAACGCAACAAACTTCCTGTCATCTGTGCTGCTTGTGCAGCAAAGAATGAGGCCCATGATGACTTTGTCCCTTGACCCCGCACGGCCTGTCAGGAGGCTAAGCCCTCGGCCACGTTACAGGTTCAGTGCTGGGTTAGCTTTTGAAGGGCCGACCTTCTGCTCAGAGATGATGCCGTCAAGTCCCTGACACAGGGCCCTTCCCTGTGCCTTTTTTTCTGGGCGGCAGGCTAATGCTAAAGGAATGGACACATGTGATTTGCAGCCTCTCGAGCCCTGCATGCTGGTCAGTGTTCTCCTCAGCATGCTCCAAAACCCGTAACTGCAAAGGAATAGCTTACTGCTTCATTTGCTGTGGCTGCCTTCTCTCTCTCTCTCTCTCTTCTCTCTCTTGTTTTTTTACTTTCTTTAGGTTTTCTTTGCTCCTTCTTGATTCCTTTCTGTTTCCTTTTCATCTGAAAATGGTTAGAATCTGGTTTCTAAGCAGATATGTGGAAATTAGACAGACATGCTGCTATTTCCCGCGAATGTCTCCCTCCCATGTGTTATGGGGACGCTGTTGAATCCTCGGGTCTAGTTGTCCCTGATTATCTTGGCTGATGATCAATGCCCCTCACACTCTCCCCTCCCCAGAAGTGACTTCCTTTTACCTTCCAGGATATGTTTTATTGAAAATTAACCTTTCTGCAGGTCGGCCCCTTTGCTCAAGAAGAGCATCTGTCCTTCCAGTCTGTGAGAGCCAAGTGTGGTAAATGTGTGTGTATGTGTGGGTAGAGCAAGCCAGCCAGCTCATCCACTGGGAGGCGGCCGAAGGATTGTGATGTCAGTGGCCACCAACTCAGCATCCCCAAAATGGCAGCTGGGACCAGCCTGCTGTGTGGACATGCTTGTACTTGGACCTGTCAAGGATAAGAGGCAACTTCTCCATCAGGTTCCCCATCACAGTGCCCTCATTGTTGAATCTACCTCCAAATGGCAAGATAAGGTCCTCTACATACAGTGCTGGCCTTCAAGGCGCAGTTGATAGCCTGGCTTTGGAAGTGGCTCTGCACAGAGGATAGTTCATGTCAAGAGCCTTCAACAGCCGCCCTGCATCAGGGCCGACAGTCATCAGCTGTGCAAGACACCACCTGAAGACACGTGTCCACAACATCTGTCTTCGGCATGACTTCTGATCAAAGGGCTGCAGCCATCCATTCCACTGAGAGAGCCTCCACTCGGCAAAGATGGCTTACTTTTGGGGAATTAGACACAGCCACCAAAAAGACTCTTCTGAAAGAGAAACCCAGCCTGTGCTGAATGTGGGAAGGACAGTAGGTCATCAGGAGCATTTTGCATTCATGTGACAAAACTTTGTATCTCTGTTCTCAGGGGAGATCAGTTTTCCACGAGTGTAATGGTGAATGCTTATGCTTGGTAATCACACGGTACATGTTTCTTGTTAAATAAGGGACAGGAAAGCCAGGTGAAGCTTGCTGGAATGCTGTCCTTGTGCACCCTGGGCTCGCTGGTATTGTTAACATGTATTCAGAGTCAGACTGGATCTTCAGATGTAACTGAGCCAGTTTTCATGGCCCTGAGCTGTTAGAAGGGGCTTCTTAGGATGTAAATATTACTAGTATGAAGGTACACTGTAAGGGCTGTGTAGTGATTGTGATAACTTGGTTAAATATGCTGTAAATATTGCAATGAACAAGTTCCTAGAGATAACAGGGACTAAGTCCTTGGTTTTAGGGATTCCATAAATGTTGTCAGCAGTAACACTATTATCATTAGAACTGGGAAAAAGTGGTTCAATAATTGGTCCCGGGGCATATGCCAGGGGACTGAGTCCCTGGATTCTCTTCCAGGATCCACTGTGTTTCTTGATTCATCTCTTTGTCTGTCTTCCACTTACTATTTTTTTAGCTTCTCCAGCCCCAGTCTCCATCCATATCTCAACTTTAAACTTTTTTTTTTCTGGAACTTTTTATATTTTTTAGGGATGGAGTCTTGCTATGTTGCCCATGCTGGTCTCAAATCCTTTCCTCAAGTGATTTTCCCACCTTAGCCCCCCCGAAAATCTGGGATTATAGGCATTTTCCACCAGGCCCAGTGTGTTTCTCCCAGCTCTTATTCCCCAGTGAACAAGAGCAAACTTGCCCTGGTGGCCATTATGCATATTTTTGCATGTTCTGTGTAGTTGTGGAATTGAGAAATAATTTATATATGAGGGATGCTGTTCCTGGGGTTACTCCTTTGCCCTGTTATTGTATATCTGAAGCTTTTTCATTTGAGGATGTCTGAGGGTAGTGTTTTGGGTCTTCTCCCTACCACCTGCTTTTCTGTGACCCCCAGAGTACCAGATATTCTTTTTGATGTGGCTAGATTTCCCCCATTTCCCTGTAAAAGCAATATGTGGATATGTTTGGTCTTGCCAGTCAGTGCCAAGGTCCTTTGGTATGGCTCACTTCATCCCCTGTGCTTCCTTGCCAAGGAGGCAGTGTGTGGGGAAAGTTGCCAGGCTTTAAAAATGATTGAACTGCAATATGCTTGCTGTTAGAAGAGAATTTGATGTCTGCTCTCTAACTGGTTTTATTGTCTGTCCTTGCCATGTGGGTTTTTAGGACAGTTGCAGGTCATTGGAACTCAGTGGGTTATGTTTTTCTGTTGAAGATATTGTCTGTTTATGAATACCTATTTTGGAATGCTTACTTAATTGGACACTAACTAGGTGGTTTTAGGAACCCATTTTAATCCCTGCTCCAGTAGACACCCCTACCCCTGCATGTCTTGTAATTCAATGGCTCTGGCATGGAGGAACTCCCTGTCCAAAGGCAAAGTACACCTTTAAAGGTTGGGTAATGCAACCACGTAGGCCTCTGCCATGATGCCTCACATCTACCCAGAAAGAATGCAGCCCTTTGAGTTAAGATGTTAGGTCATAAGGTGTGCACAGAGAAAGGGCAGGTAGTAGTTGAAACTGCTCACATTGACTGCAGCCATGAGGGCTGGGTCTTAGTTAAGAAAAAATGATCACTTTACAATCACTGTAAAGCAAGAAGGATGGAGGGGATGTCCGCTGTCTGAGGAAGGGAAAGTGAGAATGAGACGCTGGGAAGAGGAATAGATTTGGGGGAGTGGGGTCCAGTAAAGCCTGTGACAGAGAAATGAGTGGATTCTGCAGTTGAATGTCCATTTCATGGTTTTTCCTGCAACTGACCTAAACTGTAGTTAAATTACATATATGTATGGAATAAAAAAGATGGAAATTTCAGTCTTGCTCAAAATTTTCATTTATATGGAAAAATTAAGATTTTTTCTTAAAAATAAGAGATGAAAGCAAAATTAAAATGTTTCTCCTGCACCACTGTCCTCATTGAGAAGACGGTTGAACTTCACACAAGTCACAGTTTTGACTTCTGGCTTTGGCCCTTGGCCACAGTCTCATGGACGTGCTCCTTCCTCCAGAAAAGGCAGAGAGTGGCCTATGGTTAAGGACAGGGTCACATCTGCAGATACTGCGACTGTCTCCAACTAGACCATTCCCATTCCCACTCCAAAAGCCCATCTCCTACATGGCTTTAATCTTCATTCCTCAAGAGGCCTAAGGTCAGCTAAGGGGCAGAGACCTTTCTAAACATCCAGGGAGAGCTATAGACCCACTCTTCAGAAAAGTCCCCAGAGACACAATTTTTGCATAAAATGTAAAGTATGGTGGTGGATATCTCAAGGACCCTCCACTCAGTCCCGAGTAAGAGGGCACAGGTCAATATTGGGTCACCAGGGACTGTCTCTAAACCCCAGCCTACCCATGGAGCTTTTTCCTGCCCATCAAATTCTCACTTGTCTTTTGTATATTTGCTAATAATCATGAGTCCCTCGATTTTTGTAATATTCTGTCTCTGTTCATGTGGTAGACATATTAAGTCATAATTTTTGTTTTTATTAAAAATCTTTTTTTCCTCCCAAAGCTTGCCTCTTTTTACACCATCTTTTAGTTGCATTTCATTTTCAAGTTTGCATCCATTTTTGCCGCTGGATTGGCTCATTTGCAAAGATCTCTGGGGAATGAGAGATCTGAAGATTCTTCATGCTTAAGTCTTACAAGTTTTCTCAGCATTATAAACCATTTCTTATGTTCATTTTTCATGTGAGATGGAGAAGTACTTTGGCCCTTGACCACAGTCTTTGATCACCTTGAGACAGTTTTTGCTTTTTAAGTGAAAATCCACTGAGATTTACAAAGTGTGGGTGTGCAGGGGCACCCAGGGGAGAAGCTGGACTTCATTAGAGAGGAAGCGTGAAGATGTGGATGAGCTCATGGGCCTGGTTCTGGACACCAGCACTTAGAGTCTAGTGATAATTACCAATATTTGGATTTCAAATTGTAGTAGCAGAATCAGCAGAATCAACAAACCATTGACCATAATCAGGAAAGTTTTGTGCTTTTAAAACTCCATCAAAACCTGGCTCTTAGAACCTTCCATCTCTTGCGGTCCCTGCTGGGGCGGGTCCTCTGTGGACATGGACAGACCGGTATTTTCATTGCCATTGACCCCCTTGAGGCCGAGTTGACCTGTTGAGTACTCCTACCTTTCTATCCAAACATCCTCAGTGTGGACCTGCCTTGGAGGGGTCCTTCCGTCTCTGCAGATGGCCTAAGCTCCAGTGTTGGTGGAATGGAAGTGTCCTCTAAGACACACTTCCCTATCCACGTAACAAATGAAACCAGCTTTTTAAAAGAACTCTGATTATTTGCTTGAAGTTTACTTCTCTTGGAAGCTGTGAGAGACAGAAAATAGTGCTGAGTATTATTAGGGTAGGGCTTGCTGAGGATTTGTGCACCAGAGAGCTGTTTGTTAGGGTCCTCGCGGCTATTTCTGCCTTGGCAGGACTTCAGGGCCCCCAGGAGGTCTGGGCACCATCACCCCATGAGTCAGCTTCCGGGGCCTGTGTGCCAGCCTTCAGTCTCTCTGCTGGAGCCAGTGTCTTTGAGAGGAATCAGGAGACACAGAGGACACATGATGTTGATTTGCAGTGGGAGGAGCCAGAGCGGTTCCTGTTCACATCAATATGTATACTTAGCGTCGCGTGGCTGGGACTTGGGGAAGCCGTCCTGGCTACCAGAAGTGAGGGATGAGCTAGGCTTAGTTTTTGAATAAAGCAGACAGCAGGAGAAGGTCTGGTCTTGGGTGGTCTGTAAGCACATCACCCTGGGTGGGGCAGTGAGCGGGAAAGATGGAGATTGCACATATGCTGGTTGTGAACAAGTGGGAAATCATATCTGTAGAAGGCAGACTCATTTTTTGCTTCATAAAGATTAGGGCAGCCTCTCTTGAGTGATTGATTTGTTTAGTTCACAGTCCATACTTGGTGAGAAGAGCTAACTTCCAGTAGGAATAATTGTACTCAAGATGTAGCTACCTCTCTCGTTGACATATTTAAGGACTTTGCAGTCCACCCACCCCATGGCATACATGATGGTGCTTTGATTTCCTTGTTTCTGATTGTCCATTTTTCTCCCAAAGCAAAATGCCCAGGCGCTGCCCTCCCTTTCCCCACCAGCCCTTGGGATGAGGGGAATTCTGCTAACATAGGTGACTCCCCACAGCATTTCCACTGAGGTAGCAGCTAGAACTCTACCATTGGGAGGAATTTGTGTCTGAGTGACATGGGATGGGAAATCCCAGTGAACTGAGACAGCTACCCACCTTAAATCTGACCTGAAATCCAGACAGGGGAAGAGAGGAGAGCTGGAAGAGTGGGTGGGTGGAAGGCCTGCTAATCCCAGCGTGAGCTGTTCAGGCTCCTAGCCGCAGTGGCCTTGGCAGCAGTGGCCACTGTAGCACAGCAGATGGGGTATCACATGGTGGAGCTGGAGGACTGGCCCTGGGCCACTAGCTGTGAGTTCTGGGTTCCTGCTCCCCCTTGGGACTTCCCAGTGCAGGAGTGGGACAGCCCATGACTCCAGACCTCCCTCTGCTTAGCCTTCTCAGGGACAGGATGGGTAAGGAGTGCTCTGTTCTTTTGGCATATTCTAAGGGACTTATGGATGATAACAGGGAATACCCGTCATGAGGAGTCTAGAGGACCAGGCACACACTGGAAGAAAACTTGGATCTCGGTTTTGGGAGAGTTCTGTGGGTTTCACCCAAGCCTTGTAAGCCATCTCTAGAATGGGAGTTATTTAGAAGTGACTGAGAATAATTTGGGGGCATATACAAGCCTAACCCAGGAGGGAAGGAGCACCTTTATTTCCTCTCTTTGGATTTGTTAATAAGGAATGGCCAGTGTGTGTATGTCAGCCTGGACAATTACAAACACCTTAACCACTGAAATACTATTAGAAGTGCCTTTAGATGTGAGGCGTTTCTGTCTAATGTGGTTAATAAATTATTTGTTTTTGCATGGGACATCTGAGCAAGTCTGTGTCCTTGTGTATTTAAAACCTTTGAGCTGCTGCATTTCTGTATATTAAGATCATCATGTCTGACCTGTAACTGGCATTGAAGAACAACTGTACCGTGTTGTGTATAGAGTGCACTTGCTCACATGTAAACCAGTACCGTAAGGACAGAGGTAAACGTGGAGCAGGGGGATGGGGTTACTTCTCTCAACACAGTTCCCAGGACAGCTTTACACTGTAGCTGGAGTTCTTGATACTTAGGTATTAGAAAATTTTATGCTCAATAGTCCCCCTTGCACAGTTGATTAACTTGCCTGTTTTCTATGCAATTTGAAAAATTGGAATCGAGCGATTGAATTAATAAACTTTGCACTGAGGAAAGCAAGGTCTATCGGTCAGACTGAATCCCAGGGTTATAAAGGTTCAAGTGTTTCACCTTCTGTTCTCATTTTAGCCTCCCTCCCTAAATTAATGCCAATTCTCAGACTTTTCTTACACTTGCCATCACGATCCTAACTGACTTGACTAGAAATAGACTCAGAGCACATTTTATAATATTAATATTTATCTCATAAATAAGGTAATTTTCATCAGTCCCAGGATAATCCAACTTTTATTTAGAAACAGGAAAGTTAATATTAGTTATAAAGTGTCCTGAGCAAGTTAATAGGAGTTGTTTGGTAATAGACAAAATTCAGGGGGCTCATAACCTTACACTCTAGTTAGTTTCTTAAAGAGCAGGAAGCCTGGAGGGTCAAAATGGGGGAGGATGGGGAGAGAGGAAGGACGCACAGTGCCTGCACCCTAGATGGCTTCCTGTGCCCGGTGGGGGTCTGCAGAGAAAGTCTTTCAGGGACAGGATGGGTTTGGCTTCTGCTGGGCCAGCTGGTGATTTTTATCAATGATTTCATTTTAGCCAAACTCAGGCCCTGAATTGGTTTTGTCTGAAGATGAAAAAAGTGACAATGAAGATAAGGAAGAGACAGAACTGGGCGTCATGGAGGATCAGCGCAGTATAATTCTTCACCTCATCTCACAGCTCAAACTCGGAATGGATTTGACCAAGGTAAGTGGACACACCCCCTGGGTTTGTGGCCAGATGTTTGGGTCCTGTCTCCATCTTCAAAGCCTCCCGCAGGCACGTTCTTCTCATTGTGATGGGGTTGGGAAAGTAGAGTGGGGCAAAGGCCAGACTAGCTTTCAAGTATGAATATTCCAGGTGTAATTTAAAGGCCATTTGTACATAAATGCTCATCTTCAGAGCTGGGGGCCTTGCATTTGATTCTCTGGAGGAGCTGCTGCTCTGCAAGGGCTGGAGAACCTTAGAAAAAGCATAAGCGATGTTAAAGAAAACTCAAGATATTTGTTTGTTTCCTGCTGTGTTCTCCAGAAGATTAAAGGTGGTCTACAGAGATGGTGATGGCACAGTGGCCACAGAGAGAACACAGTGGGGGAGCCAGGACAGAGGCCGCTGTGCACACCCATGACCTGCTGCTGCTGTTCTTAGCTTTAAAGCTGGGCCCCCAGGGCATCCTCATAGGGGATTGTGATCTGCTTGTGATCTGCCACATGCAAAAAAATGAACCTGCTTGGTGTAGCGGTGCCGTTCACCGTTCCTGGCACTGAATGCAGGCAGGACGCTTCAAGAGAACCCTGTGTCCTGTCCTAACCTCTGATGTTGTGTAGGGGGTCCCACATACATCCTCCCTCACCTCAAGTCAGAAGCAGCGTTCTGGAGGTGGGCAGGACTAGCAATTTTGTATGGAGCTGAAAGGTTGTGTGGTGTCATGGGTGGGGCACTGTGGGCTGGTAGGAAGAGTCTGCCACCTCCAGCCAGTTATTCCAGGGATGCCCCCAGCAGGGCAACGTGCAGAGGACAGAGCTGGGTGCTGGGCTTTTAGATGTGTCCCCATCTTACCCTGCACTATGTTGTGTGGTGTGCCGTGTGACGTTCCGGGAGGTAGCTGTCGGGCAGAGAGACAGACTTGGTCTGTGGGGAGGGCCTGCTGGGGTGGGGGCGAGGGATGTGCTAGATTCTGAAGGCCAGCCAGAAAATGCGGGTGTTCTTGAAATAGAGCCGCTGAAGGCACAGCCTGGGGACACGGCTCTTTGTTTGGCTGCAGCAGCAAAGTGTCTGGATTCCAAGATTTTCCCTCAGACTGGGCAGGAGTCCAGAGAATAGAGAGGGAAGGGCCTGGGTGAGACAGAGTCTTTGAGGAGGAAGATGACAGAATGTGGGGGCTGACCATTTTTAGGAGGCAGGAGAGAGACAGGAGCCTCAAAGATGACAGAAAACCCTTTTCTTTGAAAAGGTTTTTATGGGATTGAATGTTGAGTATCTCTGATATCCTGGGAGACAGCAGCACTTCATTTATTTTTTATTTTTTAAATTTCAGATTAATATGAGGATACAAATGATTAGGTTACCTTACTGCCTGTGTTTTTCTCTCATGTGGGTGTGCATGGAGTACACTGGTCGCCTGCACCACTGTACAGAGGGCCCATACTGAGGGCGCCAGACCTGGGTACACAGTCCCCTCCCTTTTCTATCCTCTGCATCTGCTCAGCTGCTCCCGGCATGGCACTTCTAGCTCTCAAGACCTGTTCTTCATCCTGCCACCTGCCTTGAACTTCAATCCTCCAGCTGTACAACTCTCATCACTTTTCTGCTAGAAGAATGATTTAAATGCTTGACTTTTGAAAAGCAGCCTATTTTTTATTCTTGTGGCTTGGTAGACAGTCGGAGGTAAAGTCTGAAGGAATGTGGATAATAATGTGTAGGATCCAGAATCACAATGTTTCCAAGCTGGGTCATGACCCATGAGTGGATTGTAAAATCCATGTCATGGGGCCAGGCTATGACAGCTGAAAAATGACATAAGATATAGCAGAAAAGTATCAGGGTACACTGTGCATGAAACTGTTGTGGGTTTTCATTCTCTGGATACCTGTGTAGTGGGTCACAATGTAAAACATATTCTTCAACTTTATGTAAAAATGTAGAACTTGGCCCTGGAATCATGGGCAATGGTGGAGAGAGACTGTCAGAGAAGTTGAAGTTGCTGACGCCGGACAGAGAAACAGTGTGGTCCTGAGGGGGCTGCTTGGTGGCCTGTCGAGTATCTGAGAGACTTTACACTATGGCTCTCTTGTTTTAAAGGAAAGAAATCATTAGACTTATGCATTTTGAATTTCTTATTCTTTTATTAGGATTTGCTTGCTTTGCCTTTCCAGAGTCATGGCCGGTTAACAAAAGAGCAAGCACAGCATCGATCCAATACTCACTGGGGTACCTGAAGAAAAACTTTTGCAGTCTGTAGTTTCTTAACTTAGGAAGAGGCTGTTACTCAAAACCAAGGGAAAATTGGACAAGCTAAAATATGTGTGAAAGGAAGAGGAGACGTCTCCTTTTATCATCTTGAGAGGTTTCTTGGCTTTTGTTGATGAACTTTTCTCTCCTCACTGTCTGCGTTTCTTCTCTTGGCTCTTGGCCTTATTGTTAACTTAATCTTGTACTAAATTGGCAATGGGAGAACAGAGCCAGAATGGGGTGTCTGATAAACAGGCTCCCTGGAGCTAGAACATTCCTCAACTCAAGGCTGAAGCTCTGGTCTCTCTCCGTAAAACAGGAACACCTCTCTGTCTTTGAGGACATGTCCAGTGTCGACACATCACCTGTGGTTACCAGCCCGACTGGGCATGCAGTGCCATGCTGGGTCATGCCTTGGTTAACTGTGGTCCCCAGACAGGATCACACTCACAGGCATTTGGCCCGTGGGGTGGATCACAGAGTACCGCATGCTTAGAAGTGCCCAGTCTGGTTTAATGCTCTACTGCTGCTAGTCTTGAAATTTTGTATAATTTTTAAAGAAGATGACTTGCATTTGCATTTTCTGCTAGACCCCACAAAGCATGTAGCTGGTCCTGCCTCCAGACATACCTCTGTCTGCCCATGTTCCTCAGCTGTGGTTCCATAACCCCAAGTTACTGATGATGCTTCCACTGGGTGACCTGCTATCTCTGCACATAGCCCACAGATTGAACATAGCCTAGAAAAGAAGAGAGGACGCAGGGAACACAGTCAGCAGGAGGGTCACAGAGAAGTGGGGCAGATCCTGCAGCACCTGTGGGAGGTGAACTTGTTCCTGAGTACCATGGGAAGCCTTGGAGGGTTTGTATCACATGATGTGGTGCTCAGGAGACGCTGAAGTAACTGTTATGAGTCCAAGACTCTAGAAAGAAGGGCCCATTGGCCAGGTGCAGTGGCTCATACCTATAATCCTAGCACTTTAGGAAGCCGAAGTGGGAATGTTGCTTGAGGCCAGGTTTTTAAAATTTATTTATTTATTTATTTATTTATTTATTTATTTATTTATTTTTATTAAATCATAGCTGTATACATTAATGCGACCATGGGGCACCATACACTGGTTTTATAGACGGCTTGACACATTTTCATCACATTGGTTAACATAGCCTTCCTGGCATTTTCTTAGTTATTGTGTTAAGACATTTATATTCTATATTTACTAAGTTTCACATGTACCCTTGTAAGATGGACCGCAAGTTTAATCCCACCAATCACCGTCCCTCTGCCCCCCTCCCCCCTCCCTTCCCTCCCTTTCCCCCTTTCCCCCTATTCTTAGGTTATAACTGGGTTATAGCTTTCATGTGAAAGCCATAATTAGTTTCATAGTAGGGCTGAGTACATTGGGTACTTTTTCTTCCATTCTTGAGATACTTTACTAAGAAGAATATGTTCCAGCTCCATCCATGTAAACATGAAAGAGGTAAAGTCTCTATCTTTCTTTAAGGCTGCATAATATTCCATTGTGTACATATACCATGATTTATTAATCCACCCGTGAATTGATGGGCACTTGGGCTTTTTCCATGACTTAGCAGTTATGAATTTGGCTGCAATAAACATTCTGGTACAAATATCTTTGTTATGTGATTTTTGGTCTTTTGCATATATACCTAGTAGAGGAATTATAAGTTTGAATGAATCTATTTTTAGATCTCTAAGTGTTCTCCAAAAATCTTTCCAAAAAAAAAGTATTAATTTGCATTCCCACCAGCAGTGTAGAAGTGTTCCCTTTTCTCCACATCCACGCCAACATCTCTGGTCTTGGGATTTTGTAATATGGGGTAATCTTACTGGAGTTAGGTGATATCTAAAGTAGTTTTGATTTGCATTTCTCTGATGATTAAAGATGATGAGCATTTTTTCGTATGTCTGTAGGCCGTGCGCCTGTCTTCTTCAGAGAAGTTTCTCTTCAAGTCCCTTGCCCAGCCTGTGATGGGATCACTTGTTCTTTTCTTGCTAATACGTTTAAGTTTTCTGTGGATTCTAGTTATTAAACCTTTGTCGGAGGCATAACCTACAAATATCTTCTCTCATTCTGAGGGCTGTCTTCTTGCTTTACTTACTGTGTTCTTGGCTGTGCAGAAGCTTTTTAGTTTGATCAGGTGCCAGTAGTGTATATTTGAAGCTGCTTCAATTGCCTGGGGAGTCCTCCTCATAAAATACTCACACAGACTGATTTCTTCAAGGGTTTTCCCTTTACTCTCTTCTAGTATTTTTATAGTTTCATGTCTTAAATTTAAATCTTTAATCCAGCGAGAGTCTATCTTAGTTAATGGTGAAAGGTGTGGGTCCAGTTTCAGTCTTCTACAGGTTGCCAGCCAGTTCACCCAGCACCATTTGTTAAATAGGGAATCTTTTCCCCACTGAATGTTTTTAATTGGCTTGTCAAAGATCACATAACGGTAAGTAGCTGGATTCATCTCTTGGTTCTCTATTCTGTTCCAGACATCTACTTCTCTGTTTTTGTGCCAATACCATGCTATTTTGATCACTATCGATTTGTTGTATAGTCTGAGGTCTGGTAGAGTGATTCCTCCTGCTTTGTTTTTATTTCTGAGTAATGTCTTGGCTATTCGAGGTTTTTTCTGATTCCATATAAAACAAAGTATTGTTTTTTCCAGATCTTTAAAATATGTGAGTGGAGCTTTAATAGGGATTGTGTTGAAATTATATATTGCTTTGGGTAGTATCGACATTTTAACAATGTTGATTCTTCCCAGCCATGAGCATGGTATGTTTTTCCATTTGTTAACATTTTCAGCTATTTCTTTTATTAGAGTTTCATAGTTCTCTTTATAGAGATCTTTCACGTCCTTTGTTAGATAAACTCCCAAATATTTCATCTTCTTTGGCATTACTGTAAATGGGATAGAGTCCTTAACTGTTTTTTCAATTTGACTATTGTTAATTTAATTTAATTTAATTAATTTCTTCTGTGGACATCGCAATGGAATCTATGGAGAGAGATATCATCATAAACTTACATGTTCAAGAAAATATCCATTAAAGAGTGGAATGTGAGTGAAGGAACTCGCTGCTCCAATAAAGACCAGACTAAAGAAATTTTCCCTGGAGAGAAGGAAAGCACAAAAGATAACAAATAGAATATTTAGGTTACTTCTACTTAACACAACCCTTATTCCAGCTGAGCAACATCTTCTAACACACACTGTTTTGTCATCATTCTTGGAATAACTCTTGGGTCTCAGTCTGATGCTCTCTCTGTAACTATAAACAACTTTTCCTCTACAGTTAGCACAGCCACAGAATAATGACACTGGGCTGGGTGTGGTGGCTCACGCCTGTAGTCCCAGCGCTGTGGGAGGCCAAGGCGGGTGGATTACCTGAGCTCAGAGGTTCGAGACCAATACCAACAACAATGAGCCAGAGTAAGACCCCGTCTCTACTAACATCAACAACAGCCAGACGTTGTGGTGGGTGTCGTGTAATCCCAGCTACTGGGAAGGCAAGGGGACAGAGCATAGCCAGAGGAAGAACATCTAAAAAAAAAAAAAAGAAAATGAACACAACAAAAAAAAGTACTTCAAACAAATGAGCAAGCAAAAAAAAAAGAATAATGACACTGCATTAGAGACATGAATCCTGGCATAAATATCTTTTTATTATGGTAAAATAAATCACTGGTTATCTATTTCCATTGGCACAAGCATAATATACATTGGGCTTTCTATTATTCATTACATACTAGAACTGAGAGCATCATTTGTTAAATAATATGTGTCTTAATGTGTACAACAAAAGAAATAATATGTAACCTTGTAGATCTTTGGGCCAAGCAAGGGTGACTCATTTCCAACAGAAGAAAAGAAAGAGTCTTAACATCCCCAATATGCTAGATAAAGAGATATAGTAGCAAAGTAGACAAAGAACAATGAAAGAGGAGAAGAAAAAGAAAGCTGAAGGCCTAATAGCTTTGTAAATGTAACATCCTATGTTGATATTACAGAAGTAAAAGGAGAATCTACCACCAGCAGTTCATTTTTGGGTGGCCTATAGAATCCTATACTCAATAGAAGAATATCAGTCAGGATGAGCTGGCGTATACCACGGTGGCAAACCATCCTCAAGTCCTTTTAGCCTAAAGGTTGATTTCTTGCTTTGGAGACAATTTTAGAAGGTTCATTTGGGGCTATGGCCTGCATTGCCATCATCCTTACTTTGAGTCTCAGGCTGATGGAGCAACCACTATTGGAAAATGTTGCCAGGCTCCATTACAGAAAGGGAACAAAGAGCCTTGAAGGCCTCCAAAAGATTCTGCCAAAGGTAATTGACATCATTTCTGCTAATAATTCATTGGTCAAGGCAATTTATTTGGCTAATACAATGAGAAGGCATTCTGATTTCATGCTTATTATGATAGCCAGTTACCAGGAGAAATCTCTTCCCGTAGGGAGAGGCAAATTGAGAAGCAGATAAATGATTTAGGTGGTAAAAGATGCCCCTTCTAGGTGATAGAAAAGAATCACACATAGCCTAGTCCATCCGTGTAAGCAGGGGCATCCAACCCGCTGCCTGCAGGTCCCAGGCAGCCCAAGATGGCTATGAATGCAGCCCAACACAAAACCACAAACTTACTTAAAACATTAGGAGATTTTTTTTCTGTTAATGTTTTTGTGAAATTCGACTGCGCAGTTCTCAAGTGTAAACTTTGTAGACGACAATGTCACGTCCACGTCCTTGCTATTTGAACACATGCATGGCTTCAGTGCTACAGCAGTGTGAGCCTTCCAATGTGTTATCTTCCAAGCGCAGACAGTTGAGTTGACACCAAAAGACATTACATGTGCTTGTGGTAACTTGGCAAGGCACAATTGTCAATAATATTTCAACCTACCATTGCAACATTAGGCATTTGATATTATTTAGGAGTCAGGTAAGCATCCTTGTTTGATTATGAAGGGTACTTTCACTGCTCAGTGGTGCCTCATACATCACCCTCTGCACTTAACAGTGTGCCCTCCACCTCGCCCTGCATCAGCAGCTGAGATGTGGAAGGGCCCAAATCTTTCTTTCTACTTTTCCATCAATTGGTTCTCATAATAAAAGTAAATACAGCTCCTGTTATATTGTTTTACTCCCAACGTGTCTTCTACAGCATCTCAAAAGAAAACGGAACCCCCAAAATGAAAAATTATGGATGAAGGAAGATTGCTCAGTGAAAAATGGACAGATGACTACTTTTTTGTTGAGGCAAATATTTAATAATAAGGTTCTCTGCTTAATTTGGAGGGAATTTGAGCAAATTTTCAAAGCTTACAATTTGAAAAGGCATTATATGCAAAAACATGCTGCCAAATTTGATGTAAATGAAGGATTGTGTTCTAAGAACAAAAAAGCAGAACTGAAAAAAATTCTGTCTTCTCAACAAAAATTGTCTTTAAAAGTTGCAACTCAGGTGAGCACAGTGCGTCACAACGATAATACTAACACTCTGGGAGGCTGAGGTGGATGAATTGCTTAAGCTCAGAAGTTCGAAACCAGCCTGAGTAACAGCGAGATCTCGCCTTTACTAAAAATAGAAAAACTAGCCTGGACTCTGGCTCCAGGCGGCCAGCGCGAGCGGGCCCAGGTCGCCCGGCTGTAGGCTAGCTGCAGTGGCGGCAGTTCCCGCTAGGCCCCGCGCCCCTCGCAGCCCCTCCGGGCGCGGTGCATGGAGACGCGGCCAGCTGCTTGCTGCTGAGCCCTGCCGCCCGGCCGGGACCCGCCAGGGCTAAGGTGGCCTCAGGCTCCAGCCGGCCCCGCTGCCCGAGGGCTGCGCGCAGCGGCTGGGCCTCATCGCCCTTGCTGATCGCCTGTGGCCCAGCCGGTCTGTCTCAGGAAGTCCTGAGTGCCATGGCTCACTCCCTGTGCAGTCAGGCCTGCCAGGCATACAGAACCTTTATCCAGAAGAGCTTTTTACAAAACTAGAGCAAATTGGAAAGGATTCTTTTGGTGAGGTGTTCAAAGGCATTGACAATCGGACTCAGAAAGTGGTTGCCATAAATATTGATCTGGAAGAAGCTGAAGATGAGATAGAGGCCATTCAACAAGAAATGACAGTGCTAAGTCAGTGCAACAGTCCATATGTAACCAAATATTATGGACCCTATCTGAAGGATACAAAATTATGGATAACAATGGAATACCTTGGCGGAGGCTCTACCCTAGATCTGTTAGAACCTGGGCCTTTATATGAAACTCAGATCGCTACTATATTAAGAGAAATACTGAAAGGACTCGATTATCTCCAGAAGAAAATCCACAGAGATATTAAAGCTGCCCATGTCCTGCTGTCTGAGTTTGATGGGGTGAAGCTGGCTGACTTCAATGGGACAGACCAGCTGACGGACACCCAGATCAAAAGGAACACCAAGGGCACCCCTTTCTGGATGGCACCTGAGGTCATCAACCAGTCTGCCTATGACTCAGAGGCAGACATGGTCCCTGGACATAATAGCCATAGAACAAAAGGGGAGCCATCTCATTCCCAATTGCACCCGATGAAGGTTTTATTCCTCATTCCAAAGAATGACCCACCAAAGTTGGAAGGAAACTATAGCAAACCCCTCAAGGAGTTCGTGGAGGCCAGTTTGAATAAGGAGCTGAGTTTTAGACCCACTGCTAAAGAGTTACTAAAGCACAAGTTTATAATGCTCAATGCATAGAAAACATCCTACCTGACAGAACTCATCAACAGGTACAAGAAAGAGATGGAAGGCGGAGCAGAGCAGCGAGGACTCCAGCTCCCAAGACTCGGACTCGGGAACAGATGGCTAAGCGTCTCTGGGGACTAGATCTTCACCATCCGAGAGAAGGATCCCAAGAATCTGGAGAACAGAGTTCTTCACCCATTAGACTTAGAAATAAGATGAAAGACGTCCCAAAGAGGCCTTTCTCTCAGTGTCTGTCTACAATTATTTCTCCTCTGCAGAGTTGAAGGAGCAGAGCCAGGAAAGCGAAGAGACATGGGGTCCGTAGAAAAACTGCTGAGGGCCATCTTCCTGGCGGAGGGTCATCTTCCTGGCAGAGGAGTCATGCCCTGCATCTCCGACACTATGGTGGTCCAGCTTGTGCTGCGGCTCCAGAGATATTCTCTAAGTGGTGGAGGAATCTCATCCCAGTGAAATTCCTCTGGTATTTGGGGTTTTGGTTTTTTCATTTTTCTTCATCTTCCTCTTTAAAAGTCAAGGAGAGGCTGGGTGCCTGTGGCTCAAGTGGCTAAGGCACCAGCCACATACACCTGAGCTGGCAGGTTCGAATCCAGCCCGGGCCCACCAAACAGCAATGACGGCTGCAACCAAAAAATAGCCGGGTGTTGTGGCGAGCGCCTGTAGTCCCAGCTACTTGGGAGGCAGAGGCAGGAGAATCACTTGAGCCCAGGAGTTGGAGGTTGCTATGAGCTGTGATGCCACGGCACTCTACTCAGAGCAACATCTTGAGGCTCTGTCTCAAAAACATAAATAAAAAATGAAAGTCAAGGAGAGCCTTTGCTGACTCCGCTGAAGAAGTGCTCCGTGGAGGGGCCAAGACCCCACAGCCAAGGGCGCCTGTCCGGGACACACATGGTCCTCTTGTGCCACAGCCAGATGAAGTCTCTCAAATAGGGTGGGAAAGGGTCTGCTCCTTTGATCATTTTATTTATTATTCTTGGTTTTAATTTTAAGCATAGTGCACATATTCAAGGAAAGGGTTTTTAAAACAAAAACCCTGAAATGTATATTTGGGATTGCAGTAAGGCATCTATAGACATGAAACCTCAGGTATCCTGCGTTAAGTGGTCAGCTTCCCCCGGGAGGTGGTGGATCCGTGTACAGATTTGTATACAAAGTCATTTTTATGGAAACCCTTTCGGCATTCATAAGAAATCACTGTGTACAAATTGGCCAAGTGCTTCTGTAGATAATGTTCTTGTAATCTACTGCCTTGTCTTTATTACATGTAAATTTTGAATTATGTGACCAGTGATTTGGGTTTTATTTTGTATTTGCAGGGTTTGTCATTAAAAATAATTAATGCCCCTTAGGGAACACTCCTATTTGTACCTCAACAAATGCAAATTTTCCTCTTGTTTGCCCTGCCACCCTTTTGGTACACTTAGAAGTTGATTTCCTTTTACATTTATGGTACTTTTTCTTAGCGTTTTGAATTGGAACATATCTTGCCTCATGAAGCTTTAAATTATTACCTTTGGTTTCTCCCCAGTGAAGCCCTCTCGTCTAACATTCGTTTGGAGTAGTGCCACTGCTGGTCTGCTGTATGAACAGCATCCCATACAACCTTCTGTTGTACCTTGTAGTAGAATTTACATATCATCTTTCCCATCTAAAAATGTCTGAATGATTACACAAATAAATTTTATAACACACACACACACACACACACACACACACACAAACTAGCCTGGACTTGTGGTAGGTGCCTGTAGTCCCAGCCACTCTGGAGGCTGAGGCAAGAGGATTCCTTGAGCCCGTTTAAGGAGTTTGAGATTGCTGTGAGCTATGATGCCACAGGGCGACATAGAGAGACTTTGTCTCAAAAAAAGAAAAAAGCTACAACTCATATACAATTGTAAAAGCTAGTTATGTGGTAGCATGTTTAATAGCAAAAATATCAAAACCATTTTTACTGGTAGTGAGTTTATTAAGTATGGAAAGCATGGTAGAAATAATTTGCCCTGAAAAAAGGGAGATATTTCTTTTTTTTTTTTTAATTGGTGGGGATTCATTGAGAAACTAGGTTACACTGATTGCATTTGTTAGGTAAAGCCCCTCTATACAATTGTGCCTTGCCCTCAAAAGGTGTATCACACACACAGACCCCACCCTCCTCCCTCCTTCCCACTCTCTGATCTTCCTTTCCCCAACATCCCCTCCCTCCATCTCTCTCTGCTCTCACAAGGGGGATATTTCTAAAATAAGCTTGTTTCACCAGATTATAGCCAAGCGAACTGAAGAAATTGGAAAATTTATTAAAAGAAATTTTTAAAGTAAAACTGCTAATTTTAAATTTTATGCTTTGGTGATGGATGACAACATTGATGCTACAAATACGGCTCAACATGCCATTTTTATTAGAGGTATTGATGATGAATATAATGTCACTGAAGAAATGGTTTATTTAGAGCCATTAAAAGACACAACTAAATCAAGAGATTTATACAAAGCAGTAAAAAATACGTTAAAGTGATTTTCTTTGGTCCATTGGCAATAGTAGGTAAAAGAGAGGGACTTATAAAATTAATAGAAAATGATGCAATTGCTGCCCAAAACTCGGATTCAATAAAGTTTCATTGCATAGAACATCAAAAAAGTTATGCACAAAAGCATTAAAAATGGATAACGTCATGCAATTAATCTTCAAGACTGAATTTCATAAGGGCCAAGAGTTTGAATCATAACCAATTCTAGGAATTCTTTGAAAGTACTTATGCTGACTATGGCGACATCATTTAATTTTTGGAAGATGGTTAACTTGAGGTAAAGTTTAAAAGATTTTATAATTTTCAACATATTAGCAAGTCGTTTATTGTATCAAAAACCAAATTTCTGCCAGAACATATTGATAAAAACTGGCTTACAGATTTAGCATTTTTACTGGATTTAACTGAACATTTAAATGAGTTAGACATGAATCATCAAGGTGAAAACCAACTTATCAATACAATGTTTCAAATCATAACAGTATGCCAAATGAAACCAAAATACAACAACCTCAAATAAGACAAACAGTTTTATGCTGTTTCCACATGTTGGTTAATTGGAATTCATCAGCCAGTTTCCCCTTCTCTTCTAACTCCTGTGAATAGCAAAAAAAAAAAAAAAAAAAAAAAAGAAGAAGAAGTCTTGCTTTTCAATTTGATATAAGAATTTGAAAACAGATTTCAAGATTTCTGGGAAAATAATCAATATTTTGGTGCACTTGCAACTCCATTTTCAGTCCACATAAATGTGTTACCTGCCAATTTTCTTTTCCTTTCTTTATTTGCCTTTCTTTCTTTTTCTTTTCTTTTCTTTTCTTTCTTTAGGTTTGTTTGTTTTTTTTTTTTTTGTTTTTTTGTTTTTTTGGCATTTTTGGCCAGGGCTGGGTTTGAACCCATCACCTCCAGCATATGGGGCCAGCACCCTATTCCTTTGAGCCACAGGCACTGCCTATTACCTGCCAATTTTCAAATGGAATGCATAAGCTGCAATTTGAAATCTAACTTAAAGAAAAATCTGATCATATCTCTTTACTGGTCTTTTATAACTCTGATCTTACCAGAGACAAATATCTCTTGTTTCACGATCACAAGGTTTTCACCTTGATGATTCATGTCATCACTTTTTGGCAGCACCTACATTTGTGAAAAATTATTTTTAATAATGAAGCACATGAAGTTTAAAATTAGAACCAAAATATCTGATGGGTACCTTGAGAAGTTACTGAGAATTACGACTACTTCCGTCGAACCAGATATTGATGCATTAGTTTCACAAATACAACGTCAAATATCCACTCATTTTATGTTGCAAACTTTTCCTTTTATTTATTTATTTATTTATTTATTTGTTTGTTTGTTTGTTTATTGAGACAGAGTCTCAAGCTGTCGCCCTAGGTAGAGTGCTGTGGCATCATAGCTCACAGCAACCTCCAACTCGGGCTAAAGTCATCTTCTTGCCTCAGTTTTTATATTTTTAGTAGAGATGGGGGTCTTGCTTTTGCTCAGGCTGGTCTTGAACTCGTGAGCTCAAGCAATCTACCCATCTCAGCCTCCCAGAATGCTAGGATTACAGGCGTGAGCCATTATGCCCAGCTCTTTTTAACTTTTATATTTCAAAAAATCCAAAAAAACAAAGATGCCTCATTGTTTAGATATGTACATTTTCTATATTGGTGATTGGAAACTTGCGACCTAAAGAAGAATTTTAAAAGATTCTCTGAACGAGCTGCTGCATCATTAGGACTATTATGTGAGGACTTTCTTGCTTATCTGTGGTGGTGGACAGCATAAAAATTATGCAGGAGCCTTTTTTTTTTTTTTTGCTTATCAGCCTTTGCTCATGTTTCGGTATTTAGTGTGTGGCCAAGACAGCTTTTATTCTTCCAGTGTAGCCCAGAGAAGTCAAAAGATTGATACCCCTGATGTATAAAAACATGGATAATGTCTGAGATAGCACAACTTTAGAGAAAAATGTCTGAGACTTCCAATTATACTACAAGGCTATAGTAATCAAAACATTATGGTATAGGTACAAAAATAGAGACATAGGCCAATAGAACAGAACAAAATCATGGTCTCCTTGTTTAGGAAGACAACATATCCTACCACCTTCTAGAAGCTTCACAGTCTTAGTCCCCACTTCTCCCAATTACCTGATGAAGAACTTTTTCACCAGTTCCTTTTTTCTCCAACATCTACAATCTTTCCTTCTTTTTAGATTCCATTTCCTTTTCTACACTCAGATGTTGAGAATGTTTAGTCCATATCTAGCCACATCTGATTTGGGGGAAGATCTCTAGTGATAGCCTTGTAAAGAGAAGCCCCGGAATTCCATTTATGAGTTTTCCAGCACTGTCTTCACTTCTGCTGCTTTCAAATTTCATCTTCCATCCTCAGGACTTTCATAATATTCCTCTAATAAATCTCCTTTTTTGCTTAAGTTAGTCAGAGCTGGTTGCTGTTGCTTGCAACCAGGAGCTCTGTCTAAATACCCTTCTCATTATCTACAATCTGTATATAAAGCTCAAATCCAAATCCCTAAGCACAATATTCAAAGCCCTTCAACTTCCAACTCACCATGTTAATAACTGCACCAAGGCTTCATGTGTCTTACCTAGGGTTACCTACAAAATAGAGCCTGATGCAAAAGTATATAGCTAACACTTTGGGGGGTATGTACTTTAAGGTAATCATTTGTAAGGAAAAGAAAGAGTAAGACAGGGAAGGAGGATAAGCAAATATAAAAGAATGCATTACCAAACTGGTCACAGTTTTGTAAAAAGTTCAGTCAGTTGCTCAGTTGTGCTTGACAGGTTCAAGGAGGACTTTCGAAGCTACCATCTCTAAGCAATCCAATTGAGAGGGGTGCCAGGTTTAGAATTTATCAGCTAGTTTCCTTCTCTCTTCTAACTCCATTTGTTGAAGTTCATATCCTAATTTTGTTAGGGAATTAATACCATCTCAGTTCTGGGTTGTATCATGTGGCCTCTTCAGCAACCACTAAGAAAGCCAGATCCTATGCATGACTATGTAGAGCCATATTTAAGTCTAAAAGTGGTTGGATGAGCCAAAGGCACTTAGTGGCAAGGGTCTCCAATGGAGTCCATCAACATGGAATAATTAGGGCAGAAAAAAATGGCTCTGGAGATAGATGAAGCTGAAAGGATCTAAGGTGGATCTAAGAGTTGTCTAGCATGTGGGGTCTACATCCAGGAAGGAAACTCAGAGTAGATACTACAGGCTCCAGATCTCCAGTTAGCCTTCTCATGCTTCTGAAATGGGCAGCCATTTGACATTGATCACAGTTAACGTGTATAAGTGCTTCATTGCTGCTATACTAAGATTTATATCATCCATCACCATTATTTCTTAACATTTTGGTCAGACAAAATGCCTATTTGACAAACACTTTCAGAAATATTTATCCATACCCTTCACCCCATAAAAAAGTTCCAAGTTACAGCAACTCTAACCAAAAAAGAAGCAAATCATCAGTGAGGAGAAATATGATTACTCAAGGATGATGGATTTTAACCAGAAAATGAATAAATTCCAATACAAAATATAATTTTAAAATTATTTAACATTTTTATTTAATTTAAATTCTCCATAATCTAGTATTTATCAATAAAAATAGCAATGTGTTGTCAAAATTAAGGAAGTTGAGACTCAGGGAAACCTGGTAAACCCAATGCTTTGCATTTTATTCATATTCTTCTAAGGTAGTCATTCAACTAAAAATTGACCAACATGATCAATTGTTTTTCAGTGCTGTAGGAATGCTGTAGTGAAAGGAAAATTGCATGTTTGATGGTGGCTGGTGTATGAACACCTTTTGGTTAGCTTCAGTCAGCAGGGTTGCCACCAACACTGTGCTGTCTTCCTTCTTCTCTCCACCACAGGAAGGAAACTCTGGGACAGAAAAGAGGAACAGGAAATTACTGAAGCTGTCACCCTGGGACAACACTATGTTTTCCCCCTTTTCAAGGATGATGGGAGTTAAACCTGAAACAGTTTATCTCCACATCTCTCAGCCCTTGGCATCATAGGGATGAGTGTAGGATAATTAGTAAGGAATGTATCTTAACTACCTGAGATGGGAGTTTTTTCCAAGACTGGGTTTTAGATTTGTCACAATGTCAACAATTTGTACTTGAACTTTCTCAAAAGTTCACTTCTTATAAAAAACAGTGTTGGTGCACTTTCTGACTTCTCACCATGTCAGTTTAATGTTATATAGGGTGAGGCGAAGAGAGAAATGAAGGCTAGAGAAAGAAATTGTAATTTCTACCAGCCCACTCCTGTAATCCTAGCACTCTGGGAGGCTGAGAAGGGAGGACCCCTGTCGCTCAGGACTTTGAGACCACCTGAGCAAAAGTGACACCCTATCTCTACTAAAAATTTAAAAAATAATTAACCCAATGCTTTGGTGGGCACCTGTAGTCCCAGCTATTTGGGAGGCTGGAACAGGAGGCTCACTTGAACCCAGGAGTTTGAAGTTGCTGTGAGCTAGGCTGAGGCACTCTAGCCTGGGTAACAGAGTAAACTTCTGTGTTAAAAACAACAACAATAACAAGAAAAATAAATTGTCATTTTTCCTAATCACCTCAGTAAGTCTTATCTCTCCTCTCACTCCAAAACTCTTGAAAGCATACTCTAAGTAAAAATTGCCAAGGGCCAGTTCTCTTTGAGAGAAGGATAATAATAATAACAACAATAATGACAGGCACCCATAAATGGTATGTTGCAGACATTTTACATAGATTATTTCTAATCCTTGCATTAATTCCATGAAGAAGCAATATTATTGATCTCATTAAGAGATGTGATAGAGATCCAGGTAATTTAACCATAAGCCCCAACCCCTGGGTTTCCATGGGTTTTTGGTGCTATAAAGATACCTTTCTTCTTGGCTAGAGGAAATGGCCATACACGTTCTGGCAAAAAAGAGAGCAAAGATGATGTTAGATAGACCTTGTCATAACATGTAACTACATAACCCTTTTATAAATTCAATTTCAGGCATCCCAGTCTCCAGCCACTGCCTCTCTCTTTCCAGATCACTTCCTTGATAACTTGAGTCCCATAATTCTTCACTCCCACTGAGATTTACAATTCATTGAGCCCATCATTTTTTTCATTCTCCCTGACCACCTGAGGGTTGCTAATTTCCTTATTATCCAGTTTTAAAACTCAATGAGCAATCATAATCACGAACATGCATACAACACAAACTCTTTCTCCTCTACAAAATTCTCAGGTGGCTAAACCCCATTCATGGTTAAATGCAGTTTTCAACCTGTTCCATGGCTCTATTTCTGTATCTGAATGTGACTGGAGAAAAACATACATTCATGCTGATTGGTCTTTAATTTTTTTTTTTATTGTTAAATCATAGCTGTACACATTAGTGCAATCGCCTGTACCCATTCTAACATGCACCATAGATGTGGCCTCACCCATTACCCCCCCTCCACCAAAACCTACCCCCTCCCTCCCCCTTCCTTGGCCCGTTCCCCATAGTCTTGTGCTATACTTGGGTTATAGCCTTCATGTGAAAGCTATAATTTAGCTTCATATTAGGGCTGAGTACATTAGATACTTTTTCTTCCATTCCTGAGATACTTTGCTAAGAAGAATATGTTCCAGCTCCATCCATGTAAACATGAAAGAGGTAAAGTCTCCATCTTTCTTTAAGGCTGCATAGTATTCCATGGTGTACATATACCACAATTTGC
>CAUYPK010004162.1:0-24408 GCA_963574355.1 Loris lydekkerianus | reverse complement strand
TTCAGCAGAGAGATCTGCAGTTATTCTAATATTCTTCCCCTTGTAGGTAATGGTTTTCTTTCGTTTGGCAGCTTTCAGAATTTTCTCCTTCATATTAACTTTAGTGAAATTGATTATGATGTGTCTGGGGGATGTCTTATTCAGGTTGAGCTGTGCTGAAGTTCTGAAACTGTCTGCTGTCTGAATTTCGGAATCTCTTGGCATGTCTGGGAAGTTATCCTTCATAATCTCATGGAGAAGAGACTCTGTGCCTTATGAAGCCACTTCATCACTTTCGGGGATCCGTATAAGACGAATATTGGTTTTCTTTGAATTATCCCAGAGCTCTCTGAGAGAGTGGTCTGTTTTTGCTCTCCATTTCTCTTCTTCTTTGAGGGTTTGGGAGAGTTCAAAAGCTTTGTCTTCAATGTCAGAAATTCTTTCTTCTGCTTGCTCCATTCTGTCACTGAGGGATTCTACTGTGTTTCTCAGATCTTTGAGGGATGCAACTTCTTGTCTCAATGTGTCAAAATCTTTGGTCATTTGGTCTTTGAATCCATTGAATTCTTTAGATATCTTTTGGAATTCTAATTTGATCTTTTTTGCTATCCAGATCCTAAATTCAATTTCTGACATCTCAGCTATTTGTTTGTGCATGGGGTCTTGTGCTGTTTCTGCCCCATTGATCCTTGGGGGAGTTGATCTGCTCTGATTATTCATATTGCCAGAGTTTTTCTGTTGATTTCACCTCGTGTTTGTTTTTTACTGTTGCCTCTGGCTGTCCTCAGAGTTGGGAAGGTGTCTCTCCAAGATTAGACCCCAGCAGGATCACTCTATTGTTGGTGGATCTTTGTAGGGAGTGACCCTGTGTAGTTCCTCTGGGGCTGCTCTAGCTAGGGAGTTCTGGTTGTGGAAGCAGCTCCAGTGTGTGACACACCCGGATCCAGCAACAGGGCTGGGGGTGGTGCGCATCGTTCTCAGAGTGCCTGGCGCCCAGTGACTTTGGCACAGACAGCCCAAGGCTCTAACAGTCTCTGGCTAGAGAAGGGCTCTGTGCCGAGGCAGGGAGGGCTCCAGAGGGCACACAGCTACCAGAGTCCCTGACCAGATAAACGGGCTAGTGTGGAGGCTGGGAGGACAGAGGGGTGAGGACACAGGGTTGCGTGGCTCCCGCAGTTCCTAGTCAGGGAATGCGGAGGCCCAGTGGGTGCAGGTCACTGGTCGGGGGTCGCTGCACAGCTCTTATGGAGGTTTGGGTGGTGCCAAGCCCAGGAATTTGAGGTTGCTATGAGCTGTGATGACGCCGCACCCTACCCAGGGCAACAGCCCAAGTCTCCAGTGTGCCAAAACTGTCTCACTCTGCCCCTAAGGATTAAGGCTGTAAGGAAGCTCAGTCCCCACCTTTAGGCTGCTCAGTCACTAGGTGACTTTGTCCCACCCAATCCTTGCTCTGGGACCCTGAGGGCAGAGCTTGCCAGGGCAGTTTTTTCACAATGGCTTCCTGCACCCAGCTCAGTGGCTCAATCTGGGGCCCCAGACAATGCCCAAAGTTCTCCACACTCCTGCTCAAGCTCTCCCCAAGGCAGTTCAGCTGAGTGCCAAGTCCAAGAACACCAAAACAGTTCACAGGTAAGACCCTTCTGGTTTGCAGTTTCACGGCTGCTTGTACTCACGGTTGCCAGGGTGATTAGGTTGATCAAACACTCGCAACCACTTGCCAGTTCTCCTCTGTTTTTGTTCTCCTCTTGTGGTCCAGAAGTCCCTTGCTGGCTCCCTGTATCCTCAAAGGGGTGATTATAGGCAGATCCCACCGGCCAGAGATGCCTGGAGTCCTGTCTCCCCAGACTCCCTGTGCCCAGTTGCAGGGAAGCTGTTACTCGGCCGCCATCTTTAATCCTATCCCATGGATTCATTTTTATCCAAATTTATCTCTGAGCAAAATTTAAAAAAGAAGGCCAGCTTTTCCAGAGCACCTAGCACGATTAGAGGGTATCGTCATATGTGACGTGTTATTTGAAGTCCTTGATCTATAGCTCTGATAATATGGAAAAGAAACAAAGTGAGAAAAAATGTGAGAGGAGCAACAAAATATGAGCATTTAAAAATAATTTTTTAATAAAAGAAGAAATACAGAAATGTAGTCTTTTCAGGAACATTCAGACTTCTAGTTGGAGGAAAATGGCACCAGTTTGGAAATACTAGCTGTCAGACAATTGTTATTGAACAATTAATGATTTAAAAAGAATCAAAGAGAAGACTATATTAAAATCTTGAAACACAGATAAAAAATGTCAAAAGAATCATTTCTATGATGCCATACTACAGTGGAAACTACCAACTTCATTCCCAATTAAGTCAATGACCATTGTTATTCTGTATAATAATAATTACCTTAGTTATAGCATCATTAAAATGGGAGTGCTACTACCTATGCAGGCACATAATTTTCTTGAAGAATTTGCAATTATAGGCTGTATCATAAAAACACAGCTGTTTGATTGTGTATCACATGCATCCTGAGAGAAATTTAAAGATTATGCAACATATAATTTACCAAGCGAGATTCATTTTCCTCTAACTTACTTACATTCCTCAAGACCAGTCCATCTAGGTCACCTTTCACAGGAGTTTTCAAGTGCCACAATGCGTTCTATCCCTGTGTTCAAAGAGCTACCTCATTCTTACGAACAGTTATTTTTTCTTACTAGAGAGAGCTGCCAAAACTCTGAAATTCACTCTAATCAGGTGGTGTGGCTCATTTATTTCTTTCCTACTTCTTTTTCCTCTTTTCTAAACCTGTTCTTCTGTTTTCAGTTAATGGCATTACCACATACCCATTTTCCCTGACTAAATATCACAAAATCTTCTGTAATTGCTCACTTTTTCTCTTCTCTCTATCCATGTCACATCTGTTCTACCCTGACAGATCTTTTAAGTGGCTCCTCTCCTCTATATTTTCACTATCTTCATGTGGAAGATGACCACACTGACCATTGAAGTAGTTAAATGGCTTAAGAAAAGAATAAATTTATCTTTGTTTTTCTCTCTTTCATGCTGATGACTGAATTAATTTTCTTGTGGCCTACAGATAAAGGCATTACTCATGAAATATTTATAGAGTATCTACTATATATCATGCATTAAATTTTTTACCTTTACAAAAGGTAAAATGATAGAATCCCTAACACTCAATCAGCTTACAGTATAGAAGGGAAAATAGCATATCAACACAGTGTGACAAGTGTCATGATATCAGGATAATGTGCAGTGGATAGTGGTAGCTTAATATGCGAAAGTGAGAATCATCGATTCTACCTGGTATTATTGAAGTGAAATATATTTATTTTTCATCTGAAGAATGTATAAGCTTTTTCCAGGAAAAAAAAAAAAAGAGTGAAAAGAAAGCCTTCTAGGCTGAGACAACAATATGTGCCTAGGTTCCAACACTTGAATAAGCATTGCTTATTTAAAAAGCCATGGAATATTGAATAAGAGAGAGTATAAGTGGTACTAAATGATACATATAAAAGAGTCTAAAATTTGATCAGAAGGTTAAGATGAGCCTTTGAAGAACTTTAAACAGTAGTATAATATGGGTCAGGTTTTTGTTTTAGAACAAAAAGGCTGGAATGAAATGGAGAACAACTGGGATGTTATTACAATAGGTAAGACATGATGAAGCCCTGAATTTAAACAGTAGCAATGGAATTTGTAATGGCTAGAGTTAGGAAATAGAGAAGATGACGCCTTACCAAGTGATGCCAGGCACTACAAATTATGGTCTCAATCTAGCACAGTGCCTGACACATAGTCGGTGCTCAATAAACCAAAGTTTTGCTAAATAAATAAATAAGTAAAATTACTTTCCATATCTGTTATATTTTCTGTCTAAAAACCATTCACAAACTTGGTAGTTTAAAACAACATTTTTTTTTATTTTTTATTTCTTACAATTCTGCTGGTTGATTGGATGGTGTCCTGGCTGGTCATGCTGGGGTTCATTCATGTGCCTTCAGCTCCTTGTCAGCCAGCACTGGATTCCTCCCAGATGATGCAATCTTGCTTTTTCCATGGCCATGGGATCTTTTTGCTCACGTGCGGGATCTCTCTTCACATGGTCTCTCTCTCTCTCTCTCTCCTTTTTTTTTTTTTTATCACTCTTTGTCCATGAAATCTTTCATCATCTGGGAGGATGATCTAAACTCCTTCGGCCTCAATGGTTTCAAGGCTCCAGGCAGGCAAACCCCATGCATGAGCTCTCGTCAAGCCTCAGCTTATATCACATAGTTAAGTTTAATCACTCTAAGAGAGATTATACAACGTAGGTCTACTTGATTTTTTGGAGACCATTATTGTAGCAGCCACATGTCTCCCTGGTTACTTTATACCACTTTGCTTACAAGAACCCAATTTTCTACCTACTCATCATTTTCTCACAGGTTCCCAGCCATGCCATGCACTTTTATGCCTTCTTGAATTTAGCCAAGCTTCTCCCCTTATATGTCACATTGCTCCCCTCTGTCCTGGAATATTCTCTGCTCCCACACAGAAAGTATTTACTTTCAAAAAGTCAGCTCAGATGTCACCTCCTTTGAGAAGCCTTTCCTGGAAAACATTCAGAAGAAACAATCTCTTCTGCACTGCAGACTTTGTTCATAACTTTGAGTCACCTTAGTGTATACAGTAACCCCAGCATCTGTGGCAGAACCAGTGTAGTGATCCATAACTAGAAATGAGTTCTAAGAAGCCTACTTCTGAAGTCCCTATTTCAGGGCAGACAGAGGATCTCCCTTGAACAAAAAGGAATAATCTATCAGAATTCAGTTATGGACCCTTTGAAACCCACTCTCTCCTAGCTTTCAACAGGCTCCAACATAAGATAGTGGATTGTCCATGTGCCAAACAAAATGGTTCAAACACTCTAAATTAGCACTTTAGACAATGTGGCACAACTGAATTTTCAGGTTATCCTAGTGTGTGATTTAAACAGCAGCCAGCCACATAGTCCTCCTAGGCAAGGAAGTTCTTCTCATGTGCAGAAATTTGTACCAAAGGGTCTGACAACCATTGTAGGAGTTGCATGCAGTAACTGCAGGAATCAGCTGCTAGTTTACTTACCATGTTGTGACAGAGACAGTAACCTTCATCAAATACTCTATTTGCTCTAGAACTTTGTGCCTAGATAAAGATATATATCTCCTTCTGACCAAAGAAATGAGTTCAGAAAAGCCTATGTATGAATCTCCAGTATCTTTCTTTCCATGCCATGATATCTGAGCAGAGATATCTAGATGGTGCTGCCTACAAGATTATGGGGCCTCCATCAACCCAGGTGCAGAGCCCAATTTTGTCAACCATGATATCACTCTAAAGGAGAAAGAAAGAAACTTTTGTCCATTAAATTACTAAGATTTATATACTGTTTCAAACAACACAACTTAGCATATCCTGACTAATACATATTACTCAAGGACTGGACTTTTGTTTCAGTTATCCTTGCAATAATTTTTCAGCAAACATTTATTGGGTACCTACTATATGCCAGGCACTCTGCTGGATATTTAGATCATTTCATGTTCTTAAAACTGTTATTCTTGTGGAGCTTATGTTCTAATCAGGAAAATTATAATCACATCAATAATCATAACTATTAAGTACAAAGAACTTTGAAAATATAGGTGGTATCATAATATTGAAGACATTACTATTTATAGGAATATAGTGCTCTTTATGGAAAATTTGTTTTCTAAAATACAAAAACAGAGTATGTTTAATTTAGCTAGGAACACAATTTATGATTTATTTGCATTTGATTCTAATCTTGCTTTAAAATGTGTAGCATTTTGAAGGAAACACCAATAATTGGGCTGTACCCTGCCAGAGAAGTCAGTCATCATTGGCTTCCAGTCATTAAGAGAAAAACTCTTTTTAAAAACTCCAGATTTCTTCTTGTCATTTTTTAAAGCAAAACACTGAGTTCCAAGTCTCAAGTTCAAGTGCCTATGGCAGAAGAAGGTAATGAAAGAGTCAAGTTAACCAGGCTTTTTTCAAAAAAGCATCAACTGATAAAAACTATAACCATTTAAATTTTTTATTAAATTAGATGTTTCTAATAGATAATAATGTACAATAATAATTAATGGATATTATCTCAACTAGATAATAATGTAAATATATATTTAATAAAGATTATATTTTAAATTGTACATTAGTAACATATACATTAAAAGACAGAAGCCTCTAAGCATTTATTTTCTTTTTCCTAATCCATTGCTCCTTTCTTCCACCAAGTTGGCATATCTAGGTGCATATATTACCTTGTTACATGCACTACAGAATTCAGCCTTTAATCTTTTACTGGAGAGTTTTATTTGGTTTTACTTAGAAAAGAAAAAAGCTGTTCACAAATACAAGTACACCTGGAGATAGAAATATCTTTGCACTATGTACTTTACCATTAAGTATTTTTTAACACTATAGAGATATTTGTAGAATTCAAGTATTCTAGTACTTCCATTTAATTTTCATAACATAATTCAGATGCTTCTATTTGAAAGCTTTGTTTTCATGATTAAAATTAATTAAGAAAACTTAATTTGGGGCGGTGCCTTTGGCTCAGCGAGTAGGGCGCCGGCCCCATGTACCAAGGGTGGCAGGTTCGAACCTGGCCCCGGCCATACTGCAACAATAACAAAAAACAAAATAGCCGGGCACTGTGGCAGCCACCTGTAGTTCCAGCTACTCAGGAGTCTGAAGGAAGAGAATCTCCTACACCCAAGAGCTGGAGGTTGCTGTGAGCTGTGACATCACAGCACTCTACCGAGGGTGACAAAGTGAGACTCTGTCTCTAAATCAAAAGAATAAAAGCTTAATTTTATTAAAACTGAATGTTAGCTCATTATTTTTATAATGAAACCAGAATTCAGTCTCAACTTTAACATTGGGGAGATGTAGTTTTAAGTGGCAACTCTTACTTATGGTAACTATTTTCAGTAGGAGAATGTAAACCAATATCTCTGGTCAGATGAGTTCTTCAAAAACATAAATTTGCTTAAAATGGGTACATTCATTCATTTTTAAACACTTGTGAAGGTTCTGTCAAAGTATACAGGTGAATATTTATTCAAGATTTATACCCAGTGATGTCATCTGTCCTAAACTAACACAAAGATTTTTCCCAAGATGGTGTGAGCAAGTCAAATCCTTTCAATTCTTAAAAACAATAATCTCTTCAATGTAACTAAAATGGCACAAACAGGTCACCTAGCTTCTGCATAGACAGGTTACTGAATTGTATTTACAATGCTTCAAGTAAAGCCACAAGAGCATTTCCAACTGGAGTGTCACTCCAACCAAGATGGGCTCCATTTTCTTAACCTTTTGGTACAAAGTAATTCCTGGCAAATTTAAATGTGTTCCTCCAAATTTTACTATGTAAAATTTTCATCTCAGAAGAAGTTTGATGTTAACATGGATTTCCACAAAGGTACCACCTATAGTCACTCCCTAATATTTCTTGGCCAATCTTCATTAACCATTTCAATATTTTCCTCAACAAGAGAAAGATTCTTTTCTCATAGTGTACAGAGTGTGCCAATCATGGGCTTTATGTACAAAGCCTCTTTGTCTCATTTATGTTCTCCTTTATAACACATAAATATTGCTAACTGGGTGAATTTGTGGTATCTGGGCTTTTACCAGCCACAATAGGACATGACACAAATATTTTTATTTCTTCCCCTAATTTAGCCATTGGGATCATAGCCATTTCTTCAACATTCTGAGATCGTAATTCCAGTTAAAAATAAAGTTGCCTATTTAAATAATTGTTTCTATTTAGGACATATAACTTCTTTCTTTAATACATACTCTTTTATGAAGTCACTATCTACAAAAATTTTCTGATACCGAGGCAATTTTTGTAGGTAACACTTAATTAAATTTTGTAACTGCATTATTCAGATTTTTTAAAATTCATAAACATCCAAGTAAAAAACTTAAGACACTTTTCACAGATCATTAAGTTTCTCATTAAACAAGTTTTCCCTTTATCAATCATGTTTCTTATTGTGATTGATTACATAATGGTAGATAAGTTGTACTTTTTAGATAAAAACATATTTTGCATATTAAACACATAAGAGTAATCTTCACTTTTGAAAAGAAATATGCTCTTTCCCACATGCTACCATCTTCACTTACCATTTCTTTCCCCTCTTTTAATAAGATATAGGTACAAGAAAGAATTCCTCTTCCTCTCTATAAAATAATAATAATAATGATGGAAATGCAATGATATATGGCAACTGAAATTTAATCTTTTCATCAGAAAGGGAAAAAGAAAACTGTGGTCCACCCTGTTCTTGAATTTGGGCCTAATGATGCCAGATCTTTTATCAATAAAAGGCAAAACAGATTTTCTATAAAACTGTTCAGCTTTTGCATGTTGAAAAGTAACTTAAAATATGTTTAAAACACTGCTCTATGCAAACAAAACAAGTCAGGACTATATTCAGTTCTTGGCTGTTTTGTGGTAAGTCATGCTTTTATATCCCATGAATTCAGCACCTTGTCCAACTGCCCTATATATTACCCATCTCAGACTGGGCTGCAAAGTCTGAGCTCATAAATTCTTAAGCAGATCTATTAGGCATGGCCATTATACATCAAAAGTAATGTTTGGCATTCAAAGAAATTGTGAAAAAATGGATTCACCCAATAACTTATCAGTATTACATTAATGTACCATCATCAGTAGACACTGAAATATTTTCATGTGCTAAAGAAATTTTTATAAAGAAGAGTATTTCAATCATGACCTATATAACCTGCCTCACCAATGGATGGAATAAAGATCAAAACATTTTTCTTCTTCTATTAAAAGCAATAACTTTTTTATCACACACAATCAAAAACAGCCAGAAGAGAGCCTTTATTACAAGTCCTATCTACTAGGTTTTACAAATCCAAATACCTGCAAAAAGAATATGAGAATTTTCATACCATGAGAAATCAATGTTCAAGAATTTGGCCCCTTGAAATTCTTCTCCAAGTAGAGATCCAAACAAGCAAATAAATTATTGGGTCATACCAAACTGAGATTATCAAATTCAATTGTGTAATTTAACATGAAAACACCCAGGACAAGTATGAGCCAGGAGATAATACCTTAAGAAAGGGCCAGGTAATTCAGCTTAGAGAAGCAAGAATACAAGAGTAAAAATACATTAAAAAAAAAAAAAAAAAAAAAGAGTTACATATATGCTGCCTCAAAAAGAGCATATTAGGTAATATATTTTTTAAAACAAGTCTTGAGAAGTTGCATTTCTTGTTAACTACCAGGATCCAAGAACATCTTCTCTTAAATTCCGAGAGAGCCTCATGCATTAGGCTCATTAAACGTCATTAAATGTTTATTTTTATTTTTTTGTTGTTGTTGTTTAGCAGGCCTAGGCCGGGTTCAAACCCACAAGCCCTGTGTGTGGCCGGTGCCCTAACCACTGAGCTACAGGTGCCAGCCTAAATGTTTAGTCTCAAGGAAGGCATTGCATCATACCAAAAGAACTGATCAATTATTATAATTTGTTTCTACAAGGGCAAGATTTTATCCTGAGATTTATTGACAGACATCAGATTTGTGTGTATGTAAATTTTCCTAAGAACGGAGCTTGTAGTTTTCATGCATCTTTTAAAAATGATTGCTAACACTCAATTAGTTTTAAATTATTTTATTGGCCAAGTTTTTACCAAATATGAAGTAAAGAATTATGACTGTTCAATAAATTCATTAGAAAAAACTAGTGGACTATCGGCAAAAAGCAGGGATTGAGGAGCCCCTGTTCTATTTAACCTCTGCTTCTAATTAACTACATGACAAAGAACAAGGTACTTAAACATTCTGATCCCCTATTTCTTCCTCTGCCAAAGGTAGTAATAATTTCTACCTCAAAATTACTACCTTACAGAGTTTTAGAGGAATTCAAAAGTCCAGTAGTTCCTGGAACCTAGCAGGAACTAGGTAACAGAAAGTTTTCTTCCTCCTTTCTTTCCTATTGAATAAATGCCCCTCATAATTCCTAAAATATCCCCACTATTCATTCCTGGTAACTATGAAGGCCAAAGGTACGTAACTTGTAAAAGTGATCATAAGATTTAAAAATAACAATATTCACCAAAATAAACCACACGAACATAATGTTCTTTCAACCATGCTAAAGGCAAGAAAAGCACCATTTTTATAACAACTCTAAACAACATTAACAAGGAGCAATAAAAATTTGACCAAACCCAAGAAATAAAATTCCACTCACAAATACAGGGCTTAGTCTCAAGGTATACAAGGAGAACACTTGAAGCGTTAGTACTAACTCTTCTAGCTGGTAGCTGGTGGATGAGGCTGCAGAAAAAATTACAAAGTTAAGAGTATTTTTCTGACCAAAAATGGCTTTGGGAAGCAACTGGGGAGAGTAAACAAAGGATCTCAGGAAACCCACCAGAGCACCTTAGACAAAGGGTATGGCCCCAGGGTTTGCATCTAGGGTTCACTTGGTATGCACAGCATGCAGAACGATGTAGAACTTTGCCACCTGAACACATCCATAACGACTCATGAAGTGGGCAAGCGTGACAGGTAACAGCTGAAGGTAAAACTGTGGCTACATTGACACCATAAATCTGTGGGGGAGTAAGAAAGTAAAATTGATACTTTCGGCATGTATTCAGTCAAACCTCAATTCAAGAAGCTATACTTTATATCCTCCCCATTTTAGAGAATTAAAATGTTTTTCTTTTACAAGTCTATAGTAATAGTAGATAATACCTTCTCATTAACTTATATTGAAAATTTAAAAATTAGCATTACTATGTCTTTCTTCAATTTTTAAAAATCACATATCTGTGAAAATTTCTGTGTAACTACTAAACTACAAAACTCCTGGCAGGAGCTTGCCTCCTAAAACTTACTACAAATTACTCTAAATTCATTTAATTTTACTTATTATTAATACAACTGGACAACAGAGGCTCCCCAAAAAAATGTGAAGAAAAAGCAGAAGGTAAAAAAAGTGACCATCCTTGTGATCAGAAGAAATAACTACCAATGAATATGTTAATTCTGGAAACCGGAGAATTTTTTTTCAATTCTAATTAGAATTCTCAATGAGATTTGAACAAAATAATATTGCATTTTTTAGAATAAACTTCTATTAAAAATGAACCCAAAAGGAGATAAAAAGCATCTTTTAGTAATTAGAAAAATGACTGACAGAATTGATAAATCAATAGAAGTAATGATTAGCAAAAAGAATATTACCCTGAAAACAAAGTTTATGAAATCAGAGCTTGAGAAATTCTACCAGAAAAGAATTATAATTCTAGAATTATACATAATATGTCAAACTATCATTCTTGTGTAAAAGTGAACATTTATTCAACAAATAAATTATAGCTACAAACATCACAAACCTATAACAATTGTACATACTGATAACAGATGCTGTTTCTCCTCAGTTTTATTCAGGCCTAACTTCAAATTGCCAGCATCCGAAATTAAAAATAAAAAAGCTGTCTTTGCCAGAGTTCATGCTGATTGCAGACATACTGGAGACAAATATGCCTCCTATTCTAGAACAACCTTCAGCCTATGACCAATGAAAGAGGATGGATCAATACTCAGCTCTCTCACTCTTTTCTTTTTTCTTTTCTTTCTTTTCTTTTTTTTTTTTTTTTTTTTTGACAGAGCCTCAAGCTACCGCCCTTGGTAGAGTGCTGTGACATCACAGCTCACAGCATCCTCCAACTCCTGGGCTTAAACGATTCTTTTGTCTCAGCCTCCCAAGTAACTGGGACTACAGGCAATCACCACAACACCCAATTATGTTTTGGTTGTAGCTGTCATTGTTGTTTGGCAGGCCCAGGATGGATTTGAACCCATGAGCTCTGGTGTATGTGACTGGTGCCTTAGCTGCTTGAGCTACAGGCGCCAGCTGAGATCTCTCACTCTTTGGGCAGGATTACCCTGAAGTGCATTTACTGCAGTGGCTCCCAGGAGTTCCCAGAGGGATTAAGCTCTAGTTGCTCACAAAGGAAGGTTGCCAGCAAACATACACTTTAGTGGCTTCCCCCCTTTTCCTGACCTAGTTCACCACTCCCTTATCTGAACGTCCTAAAAACTATTATGCTTTCTCTCAAATCCTGGAATCCAAGCACTTCTGCTTCGAACAATTAGTCAAAATTTAGAAAGAAAACCTATTATCAATGCAAGAAAGAAAACCACAAATATAATTGGAAATTTTAGCAGACCTCTCTCAGAGTTTGACAGAGGTAGACATAAAGTAACAAAATAGAGGGCATAAGTGACAAATTGTAAGCTTGACATAACGAATTATTTGAAGTAGGATGCATGTAATGTCAAAGACCTATCTTTTCCATACAGCACCAAACCAAGATGACTTACAGACAAATTCAAAGAACAGATAATTTCTATGTTATTTAAACCATTAAAGAATATGAAGGAAATGTTCACTGTTAATTTTATGAAGCCAATATAACCTTAATTCTGAAAGCTAACTGAGTTTCTATGTCCACTTGTGGGCATGCTCCCCACCACCACCACCATGTATTCACTAACTATAAAGCAATCTCATTTGGGAGTATAGTTTAAAACCCTCTAATTAAAATAATATAAAATCAAATCCAGTGTTACAACAGAACTTTATTGCAACATGACTTTACAGTTGACTTTATTGCCAGGAAGCAAGAATATTTCAGCTTAGGAAATCCAACACTGTAGTTCATCATATTGATATAATAGGTCAATAATAGATTAAGCATGTATGTTTATTTCTATAGATGATTAAAAGATATTACACGTGACTTATCTATTCCCATATTATGGATAGAGCTTTCTTAATATGATTCAGACTAACAGAAAAAAACTAAATATCATCATTCTTAGTGAGAAAAAAATCAGAGGCATTTCTGTTAAAGTCAGATAAAACAAGGATATTTGCAGTCACTTTCATTACTTGACATTGTTCTGAAGTTTCTAGTCAATACAATGAGTCAAGACAAAGAAAGGAGGGTTAAACATGAGAAAGCAAGCTAGTAAATTGTCTTGATTTGCAAATGGTATAATTATCTACCTCCAAAAAAGAATCAAATGAAGAACTTTGAGAGCAACAAAGCATAGTAATGACTAAATTACATTAAACAAAAAAACTAGTAATTCCTACATATCAGCAACAATTTTGTTCAGATGTTTGAGTGCAGCAGTCCTATTTATAGTTTTATTAAGATAAAAACTATATTATTCCGAGAGATAAATTGAAAAGGAACTACTACTATTAAACCTCTCTGAAGAAAACTATAAAATGATAGTTGAAGGGCATAAAATGACTTTATAAATAAGTACATGATATACAGAATCTTAGATGTGAAGATTCAATATTATGAAGATTCTAGTTGTCTCTAACATAATGTATAAATTCAATGTACTACCAGTTAAATTCTATAATAACTTACAAATAGGAAGTATGAAATTTACCCAACTTATCATTAATTTCCTGAAGAAGAATAAATTCATGATGACAACCAAGAAATTTTAGAAAAAGAAAAAGAAGGGAGAACTTGTTCTACTGGACAACAAGACATATAAAAAGATATAATGATTAAAACAATAAGTCATTGCCACAGAAACAGATAAGTAAATAAAAAAGATAAAATAAGATACAGATTCATAAACATATAAAAAAAATTAGCATTATAAATATGGCATTCCAAATCAGTGGGATAAAAGGATAGATAAATATAAAAAATAATTTTGGTATATCTGCCTGAACACTTGAAAAAAATTAAATTTTTGTGTGCCCTACACAAAATTTATATTTATTAATATTTTATTGCTTAAAGTTTAAAAATATTAATATTTAAATTATTATAATAAAAAAGAATATTGTTCTATATTAAAGAAAAAAGGGCAAAGAGATCTTTATTAATTGACAAGAAATCCAGAAACTGCAAAGTAATATAACTTCATATTGATTTTTTTTAATTTCAAAATATTAAGGGGGCACAGATGTTTTTGTCACAAGGATAGATAGACATCTTCTATAATCTTAAGTCAGGGCTTTAAGTATGCCTGTAACCAGAAGAGTTTATCATTGTACCTGACAGGTAAGCTTTTATTTCTCACCCCACCCAACATTCCCTCTTCTTAAAAATAAAGAAAACAAAAACAAACAAACAAACAAAAACCCCAAGATAGGAACAGAAATCTTTCAAAAGAAGATACTCAATGTTCCCTCTTCTTGAAAACCAAGAGGAGGGAGAGTTGGGTGGAGGTGAAGGGGTGAGAAATAAAAGCTTCTCACGTACTTGACTTCTCTTTATTTCTGTGTGTGCCCAGCAGTAAGCTCCCAGTTATTTTTTTTTCTTTTTTCTTTTTTTTTATTAAATCATAGCGGTGTACACTAATAAAATCATGAGGTACAATGTGTTGATTTTATATACAGTTTGAAATATTTTCATCGAACTGGTTAAATAGCCCTCATGGCATTTCTTAATTATTGTATTCAGACTTTTATATTCTACATTTAGTAATTTCACCTGTACCCTTCTAAGATGCACTGTAGGTGTGGACCCACTAATTACCCTTCCTGCACCCATCCTTCCCTCTCTCCTCCCCTCCCTTGTCCCTTTACCCATATTCTTGTGCTGATATTGGGTTATAGCTTTCATATGAAAGCTATAAATTAGTTTCATATTAGGGCTGAGTACATTGGATACTTTTTCCTCCATTCTTGAGATACCTTGCTAAGAAGAATATGTTCCAGTTCCATCCATGTAAACATGAAAGAGGTAAAGTCTCCATCTTTCTTTACAGCTGCATAATATTCCATGGTGTACATATACCACAATTAATTAATTCATTTGTGAGTCGATGGGCACTTGGACTTTTTCCATGACTTAGCAGTTATGAATTGGGCTGCAATAAACAATCTGATACAAATATCTTAGTTATAATGTGATTTTTGGTCTTCTGGATATATACCTAGTAGAGGAATTACAGGATCAAATGGCAGGTCTATTTTTAGATCTCTAAGTATTCTCCAAAAATTTTTTCAAAAGGAACATATTAGTTTGCATTCCCACCAGCAATGTAGAAGTGTTCCCTTTTCTCCATATCCACGCCAACATCTCTGGTTTTGGGATTTTGTGATATTGGCTAATATTACTGGAGTTGGATGATATCTCAAAGTAGTTTTTATTTCTCTGATGATTAAGGATGATAAGCATTTTTTCATGTGTCTGTAGGCTGTGCACCTGTCTTCTTCAGAGAAGTTTATCTTCAAGTCCCTTGCCCACCCTGAGATGGGATTATGTAGTGTTTGTTTTTCCACTCCTGAGGTATTTCACTTAGAATAATGGTCTTTAGTTCCATCCAAGTTGCTGCAAAAGACACTGTTTCGTTCCTCTTTATGCTAAATTGTAATCCACAGTATATAGATACTACACTTTCTTTATCTGCTCATGAATTGATGGTCACTTTGCAGTTGTGAATTTGCTGCAATAAACGTTTGAATGCAGGCATCTTTTTGATACAATTGCATCCTTTCCTTTGAGTAAAAGCTCCTTAGTTGAGTTCCTGGATTGACTGCTAAATCTAGATTTATTTCCTTGAGGAATCTCCATACTGTTTTCCACAGAGGTTGCACTAATTTGCTGTCCCACCAACAGTGTGTAAGCGTTCCTTTCAGTATACATCTGTGCTAACATCTGGGGGGTTTTTTTGTTTGTTTGTTTTTTACTTCTTAATAATGTCTATTCTGACAGGGATAAGATTGTAACTCGTTGAGTTTTAATTTGCATCTTCTGATAATTAGTGATGTTGAGCATTTTTTCACATATTTATTGGCCTTTGGGTATCTTCTTTTGAAAGATTTCTATTCATATCTTTGGCCCAATTTTTAATGGGGTTGTTTGTTTTTCTTGATGATAGGTCTGAATTCGTTGCTCATTCTGGATATTAGCTCTTTATCAAATGTATAATTTGCAAACATTTTCTCCCATTCTGTAGGTAGTTTATTCACTCTGTTCATTATTTCCTTCTTCTTTTATTTTACAGACCTTTAATAACTACTTGATTATGAAGGAGTACAGCATTGATTAGTAAGCAATTAAATACATAGACAAAACCATTTCAGTTTATTGTGACACGCTCTTGGGGGAATAAACTGGGTAATATGATAATGATTTGGAAGGAAGAAGTATTATTTCTATTAATGTGGTCCAAGGTGGCATCTTTGAGCAGATAACATTACTTGAGAAGGAGCTAGCCAGGTGAGAGATAGAGTAAAAGTTTCCAAACAGAAACATCAGAACATGCGGAGGGCTTAAGATGGGGAAAACCTGGTTGTCTTTATTAAACATAAAGGAGGTAGGATAAAAGTAGAGCAAGAAAAGATTTGAGAACTAAATGGCTTCATGTCGATTATTTCCATTGCTATGCAGAAGCTCATTAATTTAATTAAGTCTCATTTTATTTATTTTTGTTTTTTCTGTAATTGCCTTTGGGATCTTAGCTATAAATACTTTGGGCAGATGTCTAGAAGATATTTTCCTTCATTTTCTTCTAGATTTCTTTTGGATTCATGCCTTACATTTAAGTCCTTTATACATCTTGAATAAATTTCTTATATGAGCTCCTCTTGTATTGTTCTTCATGTGACTATTCAGTTTTCCCAGCACCATTTATGGAATAGACCCTTCTTTCCCTGTATATGTCGTTACCTTCTTTGTTGAAGATAATTTGGTTATAGGTAGATTGTTTTATTTTGGGGTTCTCTATTCTGTTCCATTGGTCTATGTCTCTACTCTTATACCAGGGCCATGCTGTTTGGGTTACTATAGCCTTGTAGTATAATTTGAATTCAGATAATGTCATGCCACTAGATTTTTCTTTTTTTTTAATTAAGATTGCTTTGGGGCCAAACTGCAACAAAAAAGAGGCAGGCATTGTGACAGGCCTGTAGTCCCAGCTACTTGGGAGTCTGACGCAAAAGAATCACCTAAGCCCAAGTGCTGGAGGTTGCTGTAAGCTGTGTGACACCATGGCACTCTACCAAGGGTGATAAAGTGAGACTCTGTCCCTAAAGGAAAAAAAAAAAAGTAAAAAATAAAAAGATTGCTTTGGCTATTTGGGATCATTTTTGTAGGATAATATTTAGAATAAACATATCCTACATCAAGCACACAAAGTGAACTCAGTGTGCGTTTAAAATGGCTTGCTTTTTTTCCAGAGGCTTAAGGGACCTAGGCCCCCCTGGGACACACTCAGAGTTGGCTTGCCTGGAGTTAAAAATTCCACCAAGCCCATTCTCTGAAGCTGTGCACCCCTTGAAGCCTAAGATCAAAGGGCATGCCGCCCTTCCTCAGAGATAGGGGCCAGAGGGTTGATGTATGTTAACAACATATTGTCAGAGGTCTATAGGTGCTCTGCCCTGAGGAAAAGACACAGTCATACTGAGAAAACTGAGTGAATGCTTGAAGATACTCTTTCATTAACTCTGTTCCCCTGTGGCTACTTTCTTTATTTTGTGATCTTTATTTAGATACCTGCCCAGAAATTAGTCAGTGTCTAGAAGAAGACGTACTACAAAAGTGATTGTGTTGATATAGTACAGGATATTTCAAGTTAATTTCAGATAGGTAAAATGAGGTAATGGTGAAACTAACAGATAATAGATTAAGTGTGTACATGACTAGAAAGGTATAAAATCAAAACCCTGAATAAAGAATTTTGCTACACACCATCCCATCCTATGTAGTCTGTTTCTTGACCTAATAATTACAGGAGCGAGTTTACACCCACGACAAAGCTGCTGTTTGTTCGCGTCTCCAATCATGTAACACATTTTGGTCCTGGATAAAGTATAGAATTATTTTTTCTAGATCTGAGAAATATGACATTAGTATTTTGATAAAGATTGTGTTGAATCTGTGAATCACTTTGGGCAGTTTGGACATTTTAACAATGTTGATTCTACCAATCCATGAGCATGAGATGTTTCTTCATTTGTTTATGTCATCTATGATTTCTTTAATCAGTGTTTTATGGTTTTCCTTGTAGAGATCTTTCACCTCCTTGATTAAATATATTCCTAGATATTTTATTTTCTTTGTAACTATTGAAAATAGTACTGAGTGCTTGATTTGACTCTTAATTGACTGTTATTAGTGTATAGAAATGATACTGATTTGTGTACATTGATTTTTTAACCTGAGACTTTGCTGAATTTATTTATTAATTCTAGGATTCTCTGGTGAGGTCTTTAGGGTTTTCTAAATATAATATCATATCAGCAAAAAGAGATGGTTTTACCTTCTCTTTCCCAATTTGGATACCCTTTCTTTCTTTCTCTTGCCTGATTGTCTGGCTAGCACTTCCATTACCATGTTGAATAGGAGTAGTAAAAGTGGGCACATTTCTTTTGTTCTAGTTCTTAGGAGGAATGTTTTCAACTTTTCCCCATTCAGTATAATGATGATGTGGGTTTGTCTAACAAATGCAACTTTTATTATTTTGAGGTATGTTCCTTCTGTTCTAAGTTTGTTGAGAATTTTTAACTAGCAGGAAGCTGGACTTTATTGAATGATTTTTTGCCTCTATTGAGATGATCATATGGTCTTTGTTTTTCCATCTGTTTGTGTAATTTCATTGATTTGCATATGCTGAACCATCCTTCCATCCCTGGATGAAGCCCCTTTAATTATGGTGAATTGTCTTTCTGGTGTGCTGTTAAATTCAGTTTGCTGGTACCCTGTTGCGAATTTTCCAGTCTCCATTCATAAGAGTTATTGGTTTGAAGGTTTCTTTTTTTGTTGTTGTGTCTTTTCCTAGCTTTAGTATCAAGGTGATACTAGCTTCATAGAATGAGTTAGGGAAGACTCCTTCCTTCTCAATTTTATGAAATAATTTTTCTAGAATATGTATCAGTTCTTCTTTATAGATCTAATAGAATTTGTGAATCTATCTGATCCAGAAATTTTTTTTGTTGGGAGATTTTTTTTTAATTATTATTGCTTTAATCTCACCACTCATCATTGATCCATTTAAAATTTCTGTTTCTTCCTGATTCAGGCTTAACAAGTTTTATGTTTACAGGAATTCATCCAGTTGTTCTATGTTTTCTGGTTTGTGTTCCTAGATATTTTTATAGTATTCATGAATGATATCTTGTATTTCTGTGGTATCAGTTCTAATGTCCCCCTTGTCATTTCTGATTGAGCTGGAATCCTTTCGCTTTTGTTTCTTGCTACAAGTCTATGTATTTTGTTTATCATTTCAAAGAATCAACTTTTTGTTTTGTTGATCATGTTTTGTGTGCGTGTTTTCATTTTATTTAGGTCTACTCTGAACTTTGATATTTCTATTCTTTGGCTTTAGGTTTCATTTGCTTTTCTTTTTTAGTTCCTTGAGATATGACATTTGTTTGTAAATTTGTGATTGTTCTGTCTCTTTGATGTAGGCATTCCAGGTTATGAATGTTCCCCTTAGCACTGCTTTTTCTGTATCTCATAGATTTTGAAAGCTTGTGTCCTCTTTGTCATTCAGTTCAAGGTATCTTTCCATATTAATTCAATCATTGGCCCAAGGATTATTCAGCAGCAGGTTATTTAATTTCTATGACTTTGTGTAAAGTTGATAGTTCCTCTTATGATTGTTTTCAGTGTTGTTCCACTAGGATTTGAGAGGATGCATGGTATAATTTTGATTTTTTTTTTAATTTGCCAGAACTTGTATAACCTAAGATATTATCCAAGATTATATCTTGGAAACTATCCCATGATAGAAGAATCTATACTCAGTAGTTTGGTTGTAGAATATTCTGTAAATGTCTGTTGGGTTTATTTGTTCTAAAATCCTATTTAAGTCCAGTGCTTTCTTATTTATTTTCTGCTTGACTAATCTATTCAGCAATTATGATGATGTTTATTTCTTTGCTTGTATCTAATAGAATTTGCTTTATGAATCTGGGAGTTCCTCTGTTAGATGCATATATATTTAGTACTGTTTGTGTTTTCTAGTTGAATTATTCTCTTTACAATTATCTAATGCCATTTGTCTTTTTTTTGTCATTGTTGATTTAAAGTCTATTTCATCTGATATAAAAATGGCTATATTGTTTGCTTTGGGTTCCACGTGTGTGTTTTTTCATTCCTTTGTCTTGAGCCTGTGCAAGTCCTTATAGTTTAGATAGGTTACTTTCTTTACATAACATATACTTGGTTTTTATCTCTTCATCTATTCAGCCAGTTTGTGTCTTTTAAATGAAGCATTAAGACAATCACATTCACTGTTAGTGTTAATATGTGGGATACTGTTTTGTTCATCATGTTGGATGGTATCTTGTTGTTTTATTTTCCCCTTTGTGCTATTGTTTCATAAGAGCTGTGAGCTTTTACTTTTGGATGTTTTTATAAGAGTGGATGTCTATTGTACTGTTCCACATACAATGCACTTTTGAGCATTTCCTATCTTTATCTCTCCATCATTAATGAAATTAAGTTTTGCAAAATATAAAATCAAGCAGTTTTTCTATTTAAGAAAATTAAAAATGGGGCCCCAGTGCCTTCTGGCTTATAGAATTTGCACTGAGAAGTCTTCTGTTAGCTTGATGGGTTTTCTTTTGTAGGTTATTTGTTTTCATCTTGCAGCATTTTTACCTTCATTTTGACTTTGGCTAGGTTGATGACTATGTGTCTTGGAGATGTCCTATTTGCTGAAAATCTTCATGGTGTTTGATGACCATTTTGTATCTGAATATCTGTGCAAGTCCCTCTCCATGGAGGCTGGCATTGTGGGAGATTGCTCTGCCCTGGTTTCCCACAGTAGTGTCAGTAGCACCTGTGTGGAGGTCACAGGTGTCAGGGCTGCAGGTGTTCACTCCATTTAGGTCCAAGTTCAATGGCTGTTCATACCTAGTAGGTCCACAGGGGTGGCTCCTGCCAAGCAGCAGGTGGTAGCCTCAAGGGCAGGACCACAAGGCCTGGTGGCAGCACAGGAACCCCTGTATATTAATTGAAAACTTTAATAAGATAAGACGTTGTGAACAAAAACACAAACAGAAAAATGTCACAATATATACAATAGAAACAATATTTATAGCATATAAATATGCCATGAATAACAACCTAATAAGAATACCCTAATTTATATCCATTAGTATTAGATTATAATCATAATATGCAAAATTCAAATAGGAAAATAAGAGATTAAGAACAAGAAATTTACAGAATACTAAAAATAATGATATGAAAAATTGCTCATTAGCTATTAATTATATAAATTCAAATAAAAATATTAATATTATATTGTCTTTCAACTTGTCAGATTGGCATAGTTTTTTTAAAAAAGTTTTAAAATGCAAGAGGCTATGAAATATGTAAGAAAATAGATGGCAATATATTTTGATGGAAATGTAGTTTAAAAACATTTTTGAGGAAAGCCCTCTCAATATCATTCCAAATTACATACTATTTGATTTAGCAATTAGTTTTTAAAAATACATTCAGAAAATAATAAGATAAAGGTATATTTAAAAAGATTTTTGTTGAGACATAATAGCATATAACGTTTCATGGAACGTTATTTATGGAAAAACATTAAATAAGTCCTCAAAAAGATCAAGCACCCTGTTTTAACACAATAAGCAGTCTATGAAATTCTTAAGTAATAATCTTACATTCATTACACAACATCATTGTGATTATATATACATATACATATAATTTTAATGGGTGAAAGTAAGTACCCTAAAACATTAGTAGCAAATAGCTTTATGAGGTGAGAGACAAGGGAACTTTCAATTTTTGTGTATTTTAATATTTACCATGATTTGTATTGCTGGAACAATCTTCCATTCTGAAACAAAAATAAGAAATTTCGAACTTTAGTATTTTTGGAAGAGCCGTCTTTATTCCCATTTTAATTCCCAAATGTCCTCTCAATGAAATCACTGTTCTAAATAAGTTTTTACATTATCCATGAGCAGCGTAAAATAGAGAATTTTTTTTTTTTTTGGAGTGAATGAGGTTGTGACTTGTAGCAAAGCACATGTTTTATGTCAAGTCCACAATATAGGTAATTTTAATGGTTATGAGAATCAATACTCATAACTAAGTAAACTACTACTAAGTAAACAACATTTCTTGGCAGAAGGTATTTGAAATTCTTAGGAAAGAGACTATGCATACAATAGGAAAAAAATGACTAAACTTATTTTTTCTTTCATTTTTGAAAGTTAATGTTGAATAAAAATCAGTAAGAAGTAAAATAAAATCAGTGCCAATATTTTGCAGATAAGAGAATAACTGATTTTAATGTTAGGTGTCTCAGCTAGTTTGGGCACAGCAACTCATTTACTCATTTATATTTTCTGGCTACCCAAGGAGGTCATTTACAAGATCAAAGGAATGTGAGTTTTCATTAGATTGATCAAAAGATGCCAGGCATGTTCCTTCTTTCAAAGCTACCCATTAGCTCGAATGAAAAGAGCATTCTTATGTCAAATGAATATATTTTCTTTGTTAGTCTAACCAAACTAACATTATAAAAGCACCCTGATATTTTCACTTCTGATAAAATTTTACTAACATCACAAAAAGACAAGCAAAATATTTTTTTCATACACCAAGGAGTGTTGCTACCACGGTGTATGTTAGCCTAGATATAACGTAATTCTATAAAATCAAATCAACCAGCCAAACAAGTGAATCTTATATGCCCAGCAGTGTAAAAGATTTCTGTGTCCCAAGCATATATTTACCTCCTCAAATGCCATTGTTTATGAAAAGATCATTGTCTGTTTGTAAATAATGTGTATAGTCTTTGGAGGTTCATAGTTATATAATTATTCTTTAAGTCAATCTCAGGTTTCATTTGATAGGCTAATAAAAGAGATTTCTTCAAAAATATAATAGATATTAATTTAGAAGTTTACTAACGACAAGTTCTCCAAGAGTAAAAATACTGAGGGCAATATTTTTATCTGGACAATATAAAACTCTGTGTTTGGAATCATTCTGTATGATAAACAATTTAGATGTACAAACAAATTCTTGTTTATGATTTCCCTCTATTTAATAAACTAATTTGTGGATGCAACCCAAAGTTACAGTATGATTTTGACAAGCAATGTTGTAAGTACCTACCCTACTGAATAACCATGGTACCTGTCTATCATTAAATAGTGGGAAAATCAGACAATTTAATTTTTAAAAAAAATAGAATAAATGTTAAAAGCAAAAGCAAAAGGGCTTCTCAAATTGCTCTGGCTTTGGGTAACTCTGTCTACTTATTTCAGGACAACATTGCTACTCTGGGTGTATCGGGAGGTACTGCGGACAGGTAGAAGCACATAGGTTAGTCAGTTATGACAAAGAAAGCAGGAGAAGAAGTGAGAAACACCAAGTAGAACATTCACCTTCACATCTGAATCTTTCAAAAACTTAGGTAAGTTTTTTTATCCCTTCATTACAAATGAAGAAGTAGGTGGAAATCAAGTATCTTTGGTTAATAAGCAACAGAGCCCAGGCTGAATCTAAGATATGGAAACATTAGCCCACCTCTTCCATGCACTAGGCTAATGACCTTTATAAGGCTCTATAGTGATTAAAAAAAAAAAAGAAAGAAAAGAAAAGAAAAAAGAAAGAAAGGAAAAAACACATATACAACAACAACAATAACAAAATATTAGGAGAAAGTAGCTCTCTTTCCAGTATCAGGCAGTTGATTCAAATTCAGAGTAGCCTGGGAGGCTTGCTTTACCTGTCTCAGACTCAGTTTCCTAAGAAGGAAAGAATCCTAAGTAATGAACATTTTATTGTCATCTCTTTTTTCATAAGGATATTATAAGAGGAAAATTGAATCAATTTAGACATTTGGGAGAAATTATGACATTCTAAATAAAATATTTCCTCATGAATTTTTTTAAAAACTTCTATATTGCTCCGAAGTTCCCATAACCTGATAGAAGACAAGGAGTGAAGATACAATGGCTGGTTTAACCTACCTAGTTCTTTCCTGGGATTAATAGCTTTTCTAAAATTCCAATCAGTTGCTTTCTTCAGGGCACTAATAATACCCTAAAGTCATAAATACAGCATCTTTTCATAGGGAACAATTTTTCCATCTCCCTGATTACTGCCGGTATACTGGCTTCTTTTGAACGCTTTGAATAAAGTTAAGGTATGCTATAGCATTTTAGCTTCCTATTGGCTGTGGTGCTCTTAGCTTTTATTAAACAGTGCTGTATCAATTTTTTTCCATCAATAAGAAATCAGATTGGAGAAACTTCCTTTCTAAATTGTACTAACGATAATAGGGCCATTGAAAGTGCACCTTACAAGAGTACATGTGAAACTTACTAA
>CAUYPK010004160.1:0-35683 GCA_963574355.1 Loris lydekkerianus | reverse complement strand
GCACATCTTACAAGAGTACATGTGAAATTTACTAGAGGTAGAATATAAATGTCTTAACACAATAACTAAGAAAATGACGTGAAGGCTGTGTTAATCAGTTTGATGATAATATTTCAAATTGTATATAAAACCAGCACATTGTACCCCATGATTGCATTAATGTACAAAACTATGTTTTAATAAAAGAGAGAGAGAGAGAGACAAGAGACACTGAATAGAATTTTTTTCCCAAGGTGGGAATACAGTGGACCACCACCCATTTGTGGAGTTTGGACTGTCAGTTCCACTCGGCTTTTATTAAAATCTATTTGCTCATTAGCCCAGAAGGTAAGCAGAAAAAGGAAACAAAGATGCCAGCAGTTTCTCTAAGTCAGCCTATCAGCTCATATTGTGTCTTTAATCATTAACTTTAAGGGTCAGAACAGTCTTGAGAAATCCGGAACTTGAGCCTTGTATGTGGGCAGCCTCCTGTCTGTGGTCACACACACACACACAGATTCCTAGAGAGGTAATAATTTCCCCTAGTTCACTGCTGAGTAAAATGCCACTGGCATCAATCTCCTCTGAAGAATTAGTAGCAAAGAGGAATTTTCCTCTCATCTCTACCACTAAGGATCTTCTTCTGTGTTAAGGGATATAAGCCCTCCTATCCATATTACAGGACTCAAGCTGTTCCCTTGATCTCTGCCCTAGCCAGACACAAATCTCCACAATGGGTATTTGCTTTCAGTGTTAACTAGTCAGGAACCAGCCTCGTTATTGTTTCTTGCTAGGCCTTGCACACAGCTTCCTCTCTGGCCATTATTCCTTCAGAGTGTTTACAGACTTAGCAGGGGTGTTAGTAAGCTTTATCCCCAACAGGCTGGGCTTCCAGGAAAACCAGGAAACTTCCTCAGATAAGAAATTTAGCAGTGGCTAGTTTAAAGGTAAACTGATTTACTTTCCTTTGTTCTGCCTCACTCAGCTTACTTTTTTATTTTCCCCTTTTTCTGGGGGTGTTTTCTCTTGTCAAGAATAGGTCTTTGGTCCCTATTCTGCTTGCAGTGAGTGATGATTTTTAATGTATCTTACCACCTAACAATATCTTGGGCACCACCAGCAGTTTGTGCACTGCCCTGGGAAAAAGGGACCTCAACTGTGCAGATCTGCACTTTATGCCTGATGAAGTGATGCCTCTAAATGGCATCCTGATTGGATGTCAGTCTTCTGCAGTCATTTTTTTTTTGCACAATTTTCTACTTGAAAGTCAGCAGAAACTCCATATGCAAATTTACTTTTTAGATCAATTATAAAAGTACCCCAAGTTTTACAGAATTTGATACTTCAGAGTTGATATAAAATAAAATAACTCTTTTATACTGTGTATTCCCAAAGCCCAGAGAATCTCAGGAGGCAGATGGCTTTCTGGCTCACTCTCCACTGCTGGTAACCGGGAAGCCCTCACCTTGGCTCTCTCTATGACATGCCAAATGATTTTCATCAAAATAGGACGTTGCCTTCTCAAACGTTCTTCATTTAGATAGGGAAAGCTTTCAACACAATGAAAGAACACTTGAAATCTAAGTGTTTTATACACATGTTTCTGTAGAGTAAGTTTATTGCCCATAGAGAAACTGTCAGGCTAGCACCCAAAGGCTCCTAGGGTAGTTTAACAAATATCTCTTTAGACATCTGTTATTACCTTTCAAGTGATGCAAGGGTGTAACACTCCTAGTTAATATTATAGCTTTTTTCCAAAGGGAATGGGAAAAAATCATTTCAGAAATACTGACTTATATAAGATTGATTTTGTATAAACATTCTGTGAACATTAACTGGTAAATATAATGTTACCAGTTAAATGTTAAAATATTATGATATTTATGTGAAAATTAACAACCATTAGACAAGGCCCAATTATTCTTAAAATTTTACCCAGAATTTTACATTTTTTCAATGATTTAAGAAATATGTTATTTTCTGATCTTTATGGGCATGTTTGATCTCCATATGGACTGAATCTAAACAACAAGGAGGACATTTTTCTTTCAATCATCTCTGTAAGCATAAAGATAGTGACTATCTGCAAATAAATTAGGTTGAAAAGTTTCTCTAGATGAAATGACATCAACTAGATGTCATAAAGGGAAGTCTCAGGCTTTCTCCTCCAATCTCCCAGAAAGTATAAATAGCAACAATCCATAGACTAGAACATCCTTTTGGAAAGTTCAGCCATGTAATTAATTATTTTGCTCTCTTAGGTGTGGTATCTTTTTATGGTATATAAAACAATGAAATTGGTTATTTCTTTTTATAACCAAAACAGCTTTGATCAAAGAGACAATTACATTAAAATGACTTTAGCTATTATTATCCTTTATAGGTACATAGATATTAAGAAAGTCTGATTTTAAATAAAGAGCTGTTAAGAAAGTCTAATGAAAAATACATTGTTGTCTTCTACTATATTCTCACAACACAGAACACTTCTGTGATCAAATGTGTGGAGGCTTTTCCCCATATACCAAGATATTCTCCACCTGGATATCCTGTAGTTCAATTCAATTAAATTCACACTACCATCTGGACATAGCATCAGAACCCACAGGTTAAGGATTCAGTCCCATAAGACTGCTGTCTCTCCATTCTGAATATCAATGCAAATCCCAGATGCTTTTGATCTACTTGCTATAAATCAAGGTCCCATTGTAACCAGAATTTCTCTACCAGATATTTGGTGTCAGAAGTTTAAAGAATGAATTCATGGACTACCAGGAGTAAGTCAAAGGATAGATTTTATTAGGGATAAGAGAAAGGAAAGAGAAAAGCCTCCAGCACAGCTGATGGGGGTCCTGAGTAAGTAGCCCATGTGGGCTCTGTCTAGGGTCAAGATGCGGCTTTTCCTACATGCAGGGCAGAGCGGGTGGGGGAGATGGAATGTTTGTCTAAAATATGTCACAACCGTTTGGTGCCAGAGGCCTATGGACAGAAGTTAATTTTAAAACTGCCCTTGTGTAGGAATGTGGTCCCACCAAGTGCATTTCATCCTTCCCCGAGTGGCAGCCTAGATGGAACACTCATCAAACTGGTCTGTAAGTCTGTCCAGGCACACAGAATGGGGTCTGTCTCCAGCCCTGGGGAGGCAGGGATCCTGCATCACCAGGAACCTGCCCCTTCTGTTCAACAACTTGTTGGGATAGCTCACAGAAGTCAAGGAAAGAAACACCTTACTTATGTTTACCGGTTTATAATCAAGAACATTATGAAAGATAAATATGAACAGCCAGATAAAGAGAAGCACAGGGTGAGTCTAGCTTTCGTGCACAACAGTTTCAGTTCCACTGGACTGGGGGTGTGCTGGATGGATGCTTTCACCAAGCAGGAAGCTCAGCAAATCTCATGTTTTTATAGAGCATAATCTCCAGCACTCCTCACCTTCCTAAATGTCGGTGGAACTGAAGGTTCTAAATCTCTGATCATCTGCTTTCTGGTGACCGACTCCAATTGAGGCTATCTGGGGTATACACACACACACACACACACACACACACACACACACACACACACACGGGTCTAAGTCACCTCATTAGCATAAACTCAGGTGAAGTCAGTGGGCTTGTTATGAAAACAAAAGATATTTCCATTCCTTAAGAAATTCTAAGGGTTTCTGATCTCTGTACAGAAAAGAAATATTACAACAAAATATGCTCCTATCACCTTTATCACTCAGGAGATTACAAGGGATTCAGGACCTCTGTGCTAAGAACCGGGAACTATGACAAAAAAAATACGTATTTTTATTACACAGAAAAAGCAAACATGACACACAAATCCAATTCCAAAAAAGCATTGTCCATCATCTTCTAAAAAAAGGTTGACAATGTTTAAAGTTTATTAAAGCAATGTGCACATATATAAGTAAATATTTCAATTCTTCTTTGTGACCCAGAATCTAATTCCTGTGCTCTTTCACTGCCTGCATTGTTAGCAGGATAGTGAGGGTCTCCAAAACAGTGCAGAACAGTTCTCCAGTGAGCTTTCTAACATTCATCTGCCAAAACTCCATTCATCAAAATACAGTTCCAAAATCCAAAGTCAGTATAAAGTTTGTTAAGAGAACATGTTATTACCAACCTCTATACATGGGTCATCTGTTCTGTGATCTTTATTTCAGATCAAACATTATTTAATGTGGCCCTTGATAAGGGCAGAACAACGTGATTCTGGGCTGGATTTATTTTATCACCTTTAATACAAAAAAAAAAAAAAAATAGCCGGGTGTTGTGGCAGGAGCCTGTAGTCCCAGCTGCTCGGGAGGCTGAGGCAGGAGAATCGCAGAAGCCCAAGAGCTGGAGGTTGCTGTGAGTCCTGTGACATCATGGCACTATACCAACAGCGGTAAAGTGAGACTCTGTTTCGACAAAAAAAAAAAAAAAAAAAAAATAAGATTAAATAAATAAAATAAAATACAAATATCACCTTTAATAAGATCACAGCAAGTGACTTTTTTTCCTTGTGCCTCAGACTTCGTTAAGATGAGTATTAATTCAGGTAAATAATTTAGAGTTTCAGATGTACAGTACAAATGTAAGATATATATATATGTGTGTGTGTGTGTGTGTGTGTGTGTGTGTGTTTTGTGTGTTTACATAGATATGTGCCAAGTAATACCATTCATTATTTATTGAGCAAATAATTCCAGGTACAGATGATACAATAGAAACTAGGGAAAAACCATGTCCTTTCTCTTTAGTGAAAAATATCACAGAAATCATGAATCTTGGGGATCACCAAAGTCTGATTCTAATGAACAGACGATGATACAACATTCTACTCAGGTTCACAAAATGTGATTTATCAGAGGAATTGGATTTTAAAGGAAAAAAGCTTTCAAATAAAGTTTGTTTTCTGAGTTGGGGACAGATTTGTTTATAGAAACATAGGAGAGAACTCAACTTACATTGAAATATTTCAATAATTTATTGAAGTAAAATGTTAAAATTCCCCCAAGGTTTTATTATCTTAATGCATACCAGTATAATCATATAATAATACTCTCTAAATTCTTTATTCTCATATAATGAAAAAAGAAAGCACAGTAAGTGAGCTGTTATCCCAAACCTACTTTAAAAATTAACTTCCAGAAGTTATGGCATGATCAGTCATATATAATACAGACAAATCCCAATTTTCAATTCCTTCTACATCTTTCATAATTCTGGAAATTATTTTATGTTCACATAATTGAAGGTACTATATGACACTGAAATATTTTCTAATCATCCAGGATTCTATTATATGAAATAATTTGAGTGTAAGGGCATTTTGGTAATATTCCAAAGCTTTAAGACTTAAGTTTTTGTTTAATTAACTATGTTTTCTAAACATACTGACAAAAAAACAAGTTTATAATAGGATAATAGCATAAGTATTTTTCTACCTTACTGGTTCACTCACTTTCTCAGATTAATTTTACTCAATTTTTAAATGGAAGCTATTTATTGTATTCTAATTTTTAAAGGCGTATATAGTAAATTTAATTATATGAAATGATAATTGTTAAGTAATCATGATGACATTTCCCCAGCTATTCAGAATGATCATTTCAAAGGGCTTTTTAAATCATACCTCTAAAGCAGCCATTTCTAAATCACAATATTCTGTCAGCTATGAAATGATTTTTTAAATATTTACCACTTAATGCTGCTAAAATTAATTTCCCAAAGAACTATAGAAAACAGTCAAATGTGTGAAATTTCAACATTTGTAATAATCTTAGCATTAATCAGCATCTGGTTTTCTGTATGGGGATTAACTTAAGTTAGATTACTATCTTAAAGTTATCATTATCATTTCCAGCATTGGCTGTGAGACACTATATAATTAGTATGAGAAATTAGAAATTGATATAAACAAATTATGTATCAAATAAAATTCTTATACTTTATCCATTCAATTAATTAAATAAGATTATCAGTGATCCCAAAACATGGTTATCATTATCTTCAGATAGTATCAGATTACAGTTTGGCAAAAAATAAGAGAAATATTAATGTGTGTTTCTGGTATTTCACATAATTTAGCAATGTAATTACATTTTTCTCAATATTAAATTAGTTGAATTTTTACCCAGACATTACATTTTTACCCCTCCCATTTTATTTATGTAAAATTATGTAGTCCACACTAGATAATTTTATTCTAAAATTAATTTTTCTTTTTTCTTAATAAAATGTAGTTTCACAATGTACAATGTCTTTTTTTAGAAAATTGCCTAAAACAAGTTTTAGGTTTTGAATTAGGGTTTCAACATGGTTTTGAATTAGGGTTCAAAACAAGACAAAAAAAATTAGGTAGATCTGCTACAAATCAGGGAAAGGCAGGCAGGAGCTTAGGTGCAAATCCTAATATGTTCCCAGTAATTCTATCCCTTTTCTCCCACTCATCATAAGTGCACTTATGTATATCCACATTCTAGTTAACTCATCTGTGCTAAAATTAGGGATGTGCTTCCTTCCACAATTGGGCAGTACAGAATATTAGGAAGATCTCTAGTCTGGCTTTGATGTAGGCATGACACTGCTCTCTGAGCCAAGAATTAATAAGTAATGTGAAGATGATTTTTTTTATTATTATTAAATCATATATGTGTACATTAATATAATCTTGGAGCACCATACACTGGTTTTATATACAATTTGAAATATTTTCATCAAACTGGTTAACGTAGCCTTCCTGGCATTTTCTTAGTTATTGTCTTAAGACATTTATAGTCTGCATTTAGTCAGTTTCATATGTACCCTTGTAAGATGCACCATAGGTGGGGTCCCATCAATTACCCTTCCTCCACCCATTCTCTCCCCTCCCCTCCCCTTCCCCTTTCCCCATATTCTTAGATTATAATTTGATTATAGCTTTCATATGAAAGCTATAAATTAGCTTCATAGTAGGGCTGAGTACATTGGATACTTTTTTCTTCCATTCTTGAGATACTTTGCTAAGAAGAATATGTTCCAGCTTCATCCATGTAAACATGAAAGAGGTAAAGTCTCCATCTTTTTTTAAGGCTGCATAATTTTCCATGGTATACATATACCACAATTTATTAATCCATTCATGGGTTGATGGGCACTTGGGCTTCTTCCATGACTTAGCAATTATGAATTGGGCTTCAATAAACATTCTGGTACAAATATCTTAGTTATAATGTGATTTTTGGTCTTTTGGATATATACCTAGTAAAGGAATTGTAGGATTGAATGGCAGGTCTATTTTTAGACCTCTAAGTGTTCTTCCAAACATCTTTCCAAAGGGAACGTTATCAGTTTGCATTTCCACCAGCAGTGTAGAAGTGTTCCCTTTTCTCCACATCCATGCCAACATCTCTGGTTTGGGGATTTTGTGATATGAGCTAATCTTACTGGAGTTAGATGATATCTCAAAGTACTTTTGATTTGCATTTCTCTGATGATTAAGGATGATGAGCATTTTTTCAGATGTCTGTAGGCCATGTGCCTGTCTTCTTCAGAGAAGTTTCTCTTCAAGTTCCTTGCCCAGCCTGCAATGGGATCACTTGTTCTTTTCTTGCTAATACATTTGAGTTCTCTGTGGATTCTGGTTATTAAACCTTTGTCAAAGACATAACCTGCAAATATCTTCTCCCATTCTGAGGGCTGTCTGCTTGCTTTACTTACTGTGTTCTTGGCTATGCAGAAGGTTTTAGTTTGATCAGGTTCCAGTAGTGTATTTTTGTTGCAGCTTCAATTGCCCGGGGGAGTCCTCCTCATAAAATATTCGCCCAGGCCAATTTCTTGTGAAGATGATTCTTGCCCAACAAAATGCCTTGCTGGTTTGTAATGAAAATCAAAAAAGAATATACATATGAAATTTTTATAAACTTCCACACACTATATAAATCAGTGTTAGTAGGATGATAGTGACCCATGCCCACAGGCTTAGCCCAGTTCCCAATTCTAATGACCCAGTTGCAGTCTCCAATAATAGAGACTGACTGTGTGATCTCTACTTGTAGCAAACTAAGAAAGCCTTAGCTAAGTAATTCAGATGTCTCAGACTTTAAGTAATTCTTGTTGTAAACTTATTACAGTTGTTCTAGGCTCATTCTAATAACTGGATTCTCCTTTATTCCTTAGAGTAAATGTGGTCACAAAACTAAATTAATGAATGTCTATACTTCAGATTCCTGTCTTTATGGTCTGTCTAAAACCCATCCACTTTCCCCTGGAGTTTGTCTCTGCCTTGCTCTTTCCTACCATCTATTACCATGGAAGTATTTCCTTCCCTGGGGATGCCTGATACTTCGATACCCCCCAAAGTCTGCCTGGCACCATACTCTAGGTTTTGGCTTCAGCCATTTAGTTGATTTAGACTCAATGTAATAAATTCTTTTCTAGCCATATTATTTACAAATGGAACAAGTTGCCTTGTGAGGTGAAGAGTCCTCTCTTGAGATAGTCAGGACAAAGTCATTTACTCATCAGCCATGACCACTATGAAAGGCATTGCTGCTTTCATTGGGAGGTTAGACAAGATCACCCCACAATTCAGCATCACCTGCTTAACCATTCAGTGATTCTGGTTCTTTGATGATTCTGGAGTTGCAATAGAGAAGACAGATACATGGTTCCTAACATACTTGCATCTTACCACACCAAAAAATTGTTACTATAAATGCCAAAAGATACCTTTCTACTTATTTTAAAAATTTTTGTGATTTCAATTAAATAAAACATACTCCAGAAACAGAAATAATCTGTATGTCTACATGTTGAAGTTATTACTCTACTAATGTCTTTATTAAATATAGCTGTCATCAGAGGAAATGAAGGCATTAACTCTGAAAAAGATGGGTTTTTTTTAATTACATAAGGCACACAAAAACATGCAACAGCAATAATGAATGCCACTGAGGAAGACACTGCTACATGATGACATGAGCACAGCTGTGAGACACTGGTATACCAAAGCTATGAATCCTTTCTGAGTTCTTTGTACAGTTCCGCCAACATAAGGCACAGTGGCAAGCTCACAAACTTAATTGTCATACATTCATTCGATGACAGCTCTGACAGTCATTGTAGAAAGAGAGTTCCAAAATTGCTTCAAAGAGCGAACTGGCATCTGTACGTAGCTTCCCAAAAGAAATACTTTGAAGGTGACCATAGTGATATTCAGCAGTGAGGTATGTGGCACTTTTCCTGGGATGAGTTCATGAACTTAATCATCAGTCCTCTGTATATGGTATATTCCTGATAAGAGTCACTTCACTTCTCAGTGTTTCCAGCAAAAGAAATACTCCTGAGAAGTGGTTTTGGGGAAGGAAAATTCAGGGTGCTGTGACATTAGCACACTAAGGAGATGCTCAGGAAGAAATGCAGGAGGCCCACAGAGAACTGCCTCTCACAAGCAGAATGCAGTGATTCTCAGTGAGCGGGATGCACAGATCCACATCGCCAGGAAGATTATCAGCAATACAATTTCTGGGGCCTCCCTTTAGTCCTAGTGATTCAGGAATTATTGCAATCTTAATTTTACAAACCCCCTTGGTAAATCTGAGGCCAACTAAAATTTGAGAATCAAGAGTGTAAGGGTAAGGATTCTTGATCGTGCTCCTGATTCTGAGTCTAGTGAGGATAGTCAACAACTTCCTGAACATGTTTCTCAACCTGCCTGGGCCCTAGTATCTTCACCTATAACAGAAGAGGATTACATAATTTCTAATTCCAATTGCTCAAACTCAGTAAAATCCTATATACTTTGACATATAACTGTATTGTAAATTGTAAATTTTTCTTGTATTAAAGATCTTAAAATACATATGGCAAATATTGGCAGAGCTAGGAGAAATCAGCTAGCAAGTAAGCAGGTCTGCAGGGTTTCATTACTATCCACCCCTGTACAGAGTCTGAAGCTAGCCTTACAGCTTCACAGAACTTAACTACCTTGGAGAAATGTGAAGAAAGCATTCTAGAACAGGCTGGCTTGCAAATTCAGATCTGTTTGTCAATTTACAGTGGCATCTATAAAAAAGTAAGCTAGCCATACATCCTTCAGCTGGAGAATTTTCTCCAGTGGACAAACTGCTAGGAATTATAAGTTTTCCTTGGAGAGCATAGATTTAGAACAAGATTAAGCTGTGTTATTGACTGTCCTAAGGTTGCCGATGTATCTGTATCTTCAGAAGGAATATGCCTGTGATGACAGGCCTGGTTCACTTTCAAGCCTTGGACACTTTCTTCTATGAACAGTTCTTAGATGGGCACAACCAGTTGTCCTCCAAAACTCTCTTATTTTTCTATACTTTCAGTGACAAACAAGTTGCTTTCAGACAAATACATTCTTTCTTTGGCTGACTCAATAAGCTTCAGTAACATTCTAGTCAATTCTCAGAGACTTAGAAACATTCTCCCTCTCTTACGTAACATTGCACAGCCTCTGCCATCATCATTTAAGTCTTGATTTTAAAGTTAAAATCTCAGAAGACAATCTGAGAGTTAAGAATCCAAGGTTCTTGTGGTCTACTACATTTTTGTTCTGTCCTGTTTCCAGACTCACCCTCCTTCACCCTAAATGGCCTGCGGCTAAAGCATAGAGATTTAACTCCATGAACTGCATAATCAAGCAATTGCCTTTATTTGTAGTTCTTCCAATAAGTTACTACCCATTTTGGTTTTGGTTTTCATTTCATTAAATTTTTTGTGATCTGATCCTTTTAGCCTAGAAGTACGGTGTAATTGTTTCCCCCAAGAGTTTATTAATAGAAGAAAATTTAACTTAAAATTAACATGGATGCTAGGAATTTTTGTTGTTAAAAAAAGAATCAGGGCAGCACCTATGGCTCAGTGAGTAGGGCACCGGCCCCATATGCAGAGGGTGGTGGGTTCAAATCCGGCCCCAGCCAAACGGCAACCAAAAAATAGCTGGGCATTATGGCTGGCGCCCGTGGTCCCAGCTCCTCAGGAGTCTGAAGCAAGAGAATCACCTAAGCACAAGAGCTGGAGGCTGCTCTGAGCTGTGACGCCACAGGACTCTACCATGGGCGATAAAGTGAGACTCTGTCTCTAAAAAAAAAAAAAAAAAAAAAAACAAATTGTATCTTATTTATAAGAAGGGGTTCATAAAAGATAAATATATTTCTGTAGTCCATAATAGTGAATGGCTGAACCATTACTCAAGAAAAGTGTTCAGTAACAGCAAGAAATCCAGATAATTCCAGGTTCATAAGACTCTGCTTTTCTATAAGATGGCCTGTATTCCCCACATAGTTCCTTTAGCCTTCTTTAACATTTATGGATGCTACGTAAAAATATATATTGTCTAGACTTATCTAATTTCTTATTAGTTATAAATCTCAATTAGAAAAAATGATAGCAGAAGCATTTCTGCTACTAAAGAAGTCACAAGACATTTAAAAGCATGATATTTTGGTACTGCTGTAAATAAGGTGTATTTATTTTATACATTTCTGTACTTATGTTACTTCAAACACGTTAATGTGTAAAGTTTAAAATTAAATATTCTTGCCCCCTAGATTAATACATTCCTTTTCATCTTTGTCAAAAAGAAGCAAATTGCTTAGCTCAATACAATCCAGTCCCATTTGAGAAGCTCTCTTTGTTGTGTTTCAGAAATGGGAGAGATTGAAAGTTGAAAAGGCATTCATCATCAAGAGAATTTATTTTAAAAGCATCTAAGCTCCTGTATAGCTAGTAGATAAATTACCCACTATTCAAGAGAAGTAGAGCACAATTAGTTTTGCTTTATATTAAACCAATCAGCTCCTTAAGTGACTGTCTTTCTTGAGAAAAAGACAGCAAGAACAGTGCCATTTTTCCCCTTTCTCCCAAAGCTTTTTCTCAGACTACAAGTTCTATGAAAAGCTGTGTGAATATGTTTTGTCATTGTTTTTAGGTAAGGAGACTAATATTCATGACTTGTATCCATATGGTTAATCATACCTACTTCACAATGCAAAGTTAATGAAGCTTTTGTTTCATACCAGTGATAGGCAAAAATGCTTTGAAGCTTTATGGCAAGAAATAAGACTTCAGTAAATTATTTTTAAACCTACCTTTTTTCTTCTTTTTATGTAATAATTTACAATTAAGGAGGAAAGGTAGGGGTAGGAAAAAAATTGTTCTGGGGGTAATGAAATATTAAATCTGCAAGTGGTTTCTTCTTAATAAACTGGATAGTTGCCAAACAACCACTATCTCTTTTGAAACATGTAAGATGGGATAAGAATGTACTAAATTAATGTAATCTGCCATGACTTAACCTAGAAAATATAAGCATTAGTAAATTTTATCTACATAGATGCTGCATTCATGGATTTATGGAAATGCATTCAGTATTTTCCATTTATAATAACAAAGCAATCAATGGAGGTGCAGGAGAAAATTGCAATCATCTAAATAGCCTGATTTCCTTCCTGTACATAAGTGCTATCAATCAAAACTCAAAAATTGTAACACGTTATTTTGATATATCAGGATCAGTGCATAGGTCAATTTAATTTTATTTCTTAAATTATTCATTCTCATATTGATAATTGATAATTTGTAGTACGTGCATACAGATTATATACAAAACTTCTTTGACACTGCTAAGACTGGCATGCCTATTTTGTACAATAAGTTCAAACAGGTTAATGTGTTGACTAATTTGGTGAACTAATTACTCTTATGCACATAACGCAGCCTGGAAGTACATGAAGAATGTATTTGAGCAATGTTTTCATTTTTTTAAATACATAGATGTGTGACAGGAATAGAGTATAGATTGGGTGTGGAGGAAAAGAGGAAGGAGAAAAGGAAAGAGTGAGAAGGGGAGAGAAACAAAAAGAGAGAGAAAGAAATACAGTATCAAAATGTACCTCTGCCTTACTCCAGGAAGTTCCTTTACCAGAACATAAAGGGTTTTTAAATGCTTTTGACTGCAGAAAAAAAAAAAAACTATTAAAAGGGTATATTTCATTTATTTTTAGTTACATTTGATTTATGAAAGTCTTTTTTTTTTCTTTTCTTTTTGTTTCTTTTCTTCTCTTCACGTCAGACAAGTAATATGCTTACATGGTAACAAGGATTGAGGGAGGCATATCTCACATGAGAGCGTGAAAACCCAATTACTATACTTATGAACCATGAAAGGATCTGATGTAATAAAATGTTTAAATAAAAATATTAGATGTTTATTATGAAGGCTGTATTTCTCAATATAGCAAGTTTTACAAACTACTCTAAGATCCTTTGAATACAGATTGTCCCAGATTGGTTAATTAGATGTGTTCAAGTGTTGCAAATAGTATTTATAAATTTAGCAATACATTTGATATGTTTTTTAAAAGTATTTCATTTGTCTGGTTTAGCAAATAATGTCTTTCTGAGAATGAAAAATTTCTTAAAATCTAATAAATTAAATGTATCAATATGAGGACCCAACTTTTTCTTAGACTTTCCAGTGTCATGCACAAACAGAAAGATGTCAAATTATAAAACTGGAATCCTATGTCTCAATCAAGTTTTAAATTATATATTCTAAACTGAAATCACAAGACTGTCATTTTAGTAAGCTAAATTCTCTTAAATAACACAAGAATGTAAGGCACCAAATATTTATAGATTTTTTTCCTGACACAAAAATGTGAGTACTGTGGTTTTTATTCTTTGAAATATATTATGTTTAATTTTAAATCTTTCTAGAATTAAAAGGCATATACTCACTAAAGAGGACAGCGTCCCTGTTAAGTGAAATTATTTCATGAGTGTGAAAGATACAGAATGTGAAAAAAGACAAACCATCCAGGTTTACTGAGTTTCTTTCAACCAGGAATCCTAGCCAGGCGTGACCTCTGGGCTGCAGACATGAAGAGCAGGCCTCACCAGCTATCTGTTATATTCCATCTTTTCCATAGTCTTTCTATCATGGGCTTCACAACTCTAATTAAAGGTCAAGTTGCCTAATTCTGAGTACTCACAGTAAATTAACCTGTCTCATCCATACTGACATCTTGATTTGCATGTCTTTGAGTCTTAAGACATACATTTACATAGATTTTCCATCTAACACCTGAAGACCTTTGAAATTTATGGGATAACAATTGGTGTAATTATGTTTTCCATGTCAGTATAAGAATCTGGAACATAAGATTCTAAGACAAAAAATAAATAAATAAATAAAGATTCTGAGATAAATGAATTTTCCTATTGATGGACTCTTGCATTATTTTATCTTCACATTCCTATTTTTTCTCAGTTCTTCAGCCAATAAAATTTGGGCTTTTATGTGATATTTCAGATTCATGATTGAACCATGAAGTCTTTCACTGTTTCCTTTTTCTTTTTTTTTTAATTTTTGACAAATAGAAGGTACAAATTATTAAGTTACATTGTTTGCATTTCTTAAGTAAAGTTCAAGTTGTAGTTGAGCCCTTCACCCAGAGGCTGTGCTATGAGAGCTTACCAATACCCCTCCCTTCTCTCCTCTCCCCTCTCCCACCTCCCCTCACTTGAATTTAGCTGTGTTTTCTCTCTTATGGGCATGTGGTTGCTTATCTATTGGTTTCACATTAGTATTAAGTACATTGGATACTTGATTTTCCATTATTGTGATACTTAACTAAGAAGAATGTTCTTCAACTCCAACCAGATTACTACAAAAGATATAGTCTTCAATTTTTTATGGCTGAATAGTATTCCATGGTATACATGTACCAGAGTTTATTAATCCATTCACATGTTGATTGGCACTTGGGTTGATTCCTTGTCTCAGCAATTGTGAATTGAGGTGCAATGAACATTCTAGTGCAAACATCCTTTTGGTAAAATTATATTTTTTCTTCTGGATAGATATCTAGTAATGGGACCATGGGATCAAATGGAAGGTCTGCTTTTAGCTCTTTGAGAATTCTCCATACTTCTTTCCATAGAGGCTGTATTAGTTTGCAGTTCCATCAGCAGTGTAAAAGTGCTCCCTTCTCTCACATCATACCAGCATCTGCAGTTTTGGGACTTTGTGATAGGAACTATTCTCACTGGAGTTAGGTGATATCTGAGGGTGGTTTTCATTTGCAGTTCTCTTACGATTAGAGACAATAAGTCTTTTTGGTCATCCATCTGTCTTCAAAGAAAGTTTGGTTCACGTTTATTGCCCAATTGTATGTGGAATTGTTTGCTCTATTCTTGTTGATTAATTTGAGTTCTCTGTGGATTCTAGTTATCAGCACTGCTTCTGGCTTTATTCTTTGCAACCAACATTGTGTAACTCAGTCAGGTTTATGTTGGCTTCTTCTCTCATTCCAGATATATAAGGCTTAGGACTACACTGTTCAAAGCCACAAGAAAGAGGAAAAATATCCTATGCTCACTCTTGTTAGAGACAGAGAAAATTCATGAGCAATTCAAATCTCTTTACCTACCCTAGAACTTCAGGTGGTTCCTCTCTGACTCAGGCACTAAATTAGTTATACTTAAGAAGAAATCATAGTATGCTATAAATCTAAATAATTTTAGAGTTTCCCAGAACAAAGGTTTTAAGAACATCCCATTAAAAATATTTGTCCTAACCAGACACAGTGGCTCATGGTATAATCCTAGCACTTTGGGAGGTTGAAGCAGGTGGATTACTTGGGCTTAGGAGCTGGGGACCAGCATGAGCATAAGTGAGACCCAGTCTCTACTAAAAATAGAAAAACTAGCCAGGTGTTGTGATGGGCACATGTAGTTCCAGCTACTTGGGAGACTGAGGCAAGAGGATCCTTGAGCCCAAGTGTTTGAAGTTGTGGTGAAATGTGACATCATGGCACTCTACCCAGGGTGACCAAGTGAGACTGAAAAAAAAAAAAAAAGAAAGAAAGAAAGAAAGAAACAATATTCATCCTGATTTTTATACTTCCTTTACCATTCTCCTGATTTAACCTTAAAATCTAACTTACATATAGCACATCTATGCTATGAACAATGAAACACAAATGTCTCTATTTAAAATTTTTTTTCTTTTCTCAGTTTCTACAGATAAAGTGATCTGAAGTAACGTGTGATACTGCAAAGCAGAAAAGAGAAACTGTGACAACCCCCAGAAATGTGAAAGGAAGTTTCTTACTGGATAGCAGCATCTTTGGTTCAATTTATATAAAAACCCAAATAAATAAAATGGACAGTATTGCTCAATTTTAGAAATTCCATTTATTCTATGTTCTAAGCTGTATAATTGTCAGGTTTTTATGGTTTAAGTCATAAATGTGTTTTTCCCTTTGCTAATTATGTTTTTTTTTTTTTTAGTCTTAAAATGTGAAAGACATTTATGAATGGTAAGGGAGACACTATATACAAATGTATATTTGTAAAAGCTATTTTTATGATTAGCATGTTTCACTGTTGATCATATATAAAGTCAGGTGATATTGCAGTTCTACCTTTAAAGCTTATTTCCCACAATGTCATGTAAGAAAAGACACATCTTATGCTAGTTTTTCTAATTTATTTTTAACTTATGGTTTAAAGTATTTCAGATCATAAGGATAAAATACTTGAAAGAGTTATATTTCTGCCCTCTATAAGCACCATTTTTATTAATAAAGAATGCAAATAATTCAGATATGTTACAATAGTTAAAGGACTGTTGGCTTGACCTGTGATTAAGTTGAGCATGCTCCACTCTACTGAACAAAAGTGATCCAATTATTATGTAATATTTCAGTCTGGCTGTGAGATTCCTTGGACATGTTTTAATGCTCTTATAGGTGAGAACTAGATTGCCAAGGAAAAGATTGTCTGATCTTTAGATCCCAAAGTTTAAATTAGTGCATACATCACTTCACTTCCTGTCCTATTCCTAGGAATTCTCAACTCCCATGTATTGCAAGTGTTTTCCAGATTCTCTTAGCTGTTGTCTTGTGCTATGGAAATGGAAGAAACCATCTTCACAGACTGTAGGAGAATTCAGCATATAATTTCTTAATAAATACTGTTTCTTTTAAAACAAAGTTGGTGGTATCTTTCCTTTGGAGTATACTTAGTTTTAATACACAGTTTGAACTCTTTTTCTGTAATGCCACAAAATCAGTACACTAATGAAAGTAGCATGACTTTACTAAAGTGCATATGATATGTTCCACATGCCCACACTCTTCCCAGAGCATGTATTCTGGAATATATTTATTTGCCATATAAAAGAAACCCAGATGGCCTCAACCCTTAATAGAAGTCACATTCTAGTTTATATTTCCTTGTAAGTTATATTTTTCCTTCATTTTAGAAAACAAAACCACTTCATTAGGAGGTATTTATGCTCTGCCAGACTAAAAGTCTGTAGCTGAGTGACTGCAAGCTCTTCATTAAAGAGCAGAGAGACAACATGTACATGTCACCTGGAACACTTAGTGGAATAAAGTCCTCCCTCAGTCAAAAAAATTGAGAAGAGTCTAAAATCACCTTGGTATCTTTGCCCTTAGTTTTCTATTTCATTTCTTTGAGGTAATTTATCTTCTCTCTGCCTTTAAAAATATAAGCAAGTGAAAAATCATGCAATTTTAGCCAATAAATTTCTAAGGGGGAAAAAAAAGAATTATTAAAGAAAATGAATATACTACACTTTACTACTAAATTCTTTAGAAATTTACACAATAGAAACTTAAGCTCTGAATCAAGAATAAGTGTACTTCTGTTTTAATGGAATGTGAAAACCTGTCAACTATTTCTGGTGGGCATAATGGTTATGAAAGAATTTGTGATTGCTAGTGACTAGACTCTGAAACTGAAAAGACCCTGTATATAGTTCTATATGGTAATAAAACCAGCATAGTTATTTCTTGGTTTGCTATTAAATAGACAAATTTATTGGGAATAATACAATGCTCCAGAGAGGAAGAAGAACTGTTACCAGCACTGTGTATTAGAAAATATATGTGAATATTTTCCCCAATTTGTCATTTGTTTGTTCTCATAGTATTCAACAAATAGTGTGGTACTTATAATCTAGCATTATCATAAATTATTGACAGTATCATACTTTCCCCGATGGTTATTAACTATTTTCAAAATAAGATGCATAATTAAAATGTATAAAAAGAATTCTTTGTTATTGGACTTAATTTTCTCCACATAAGTCTTAAAGTATGAAACCATGGGTCTTTCCCTTTTGTTATTACTTACTCCTGGTTTAAAAAAAATTTTTGAGGCGCATATGGAAAAAAATGTATACCAAATTGACAAAAAGCATAGATGATTTGAGATGAAAGTTTAGTTTAACAACTGTCAGAGAGGTCTAGCCACAGCCCAAGGCTAGCTATGAATGCTTATCTGTGGCAGTGGATATCATAAAAATTATTCACAGACCTTCTTTTTGCTTATCACCTTTCTATTAGTGTTTGTGTCTATTAGTGTTTAATGTGAAGCCAAGACAACTCTTTGATAAGCAGTCATAGCCAGCCTTTTGGGGGCTGAGGAGGAGAGTGTGAACTTCTTCCAAGTCCAAATAATGTCAGTCTCATTAATAAAAAAAAAAAAAAAAAGATAAGGGAAAGGAAAAGGACCATTACTCACTGCATTCAATTTAAGAAAAATAAAGAAAATTAGGCCCACTGCTTCAAGTTCAGTAAACTGGTCACTTGGGAACAATCTTTACAGAGAAAATACTAACATTGCTTCCATCTTTTTCAACAAAAGAATAATTGGCCAAGCAGAAATGCATAGCCAATTAATTAAAACAGAAATGAAGCTGAAGACAGGCCAAGAAGAAATATTTTTAAATCAGTTAAAACTTCAGAGAACAGGAGTCACAAATGCAAATACCTATAATGGCCTAATAAGAAATAAGAAATGTCCTGAAGATAGCAGATACTAAATGGAACTCTGTTGATAAGGAGATCTTATCTGATAAGGACATCTTATCTGATAAGGAGATCTCTCAGTTCAAGCTGGCCATCTGATTCAGAAATATAGACCTGGATTGGCCAGGTTTGCAGATTTTTCAAGAGAAGATAGACATTCTTTTTAGGTGGGGATGAGGAGGAAAAGGGAACAGTAGCAGGCTTTGTCTGGGGGTGTCCATTGAGAAACAGATGACACTAGGAGAAGACTTTGTCTTCTAGGGGAACAAATTGAACAGAGAGGGCTCTCAAGAAAGAACAGATGACATCTCAAGGGAGCCCCCAAGGACTGATTAGATGTTTGGGCTGCAATAGAAAGTCTCCCAGGACTGACCAACCAAAAAGAGACAGAGAAATCACAAAGTGGAGATACTATCAAAACTTTGATAGAGCACCTTTGGGGCATGTTCACAGTTGAGGTTACAGTGTCCCTAAATGAAGGATCCTCATTAACATAACAAAAATCACACCCACAGTGCCATGACAATTTATAAATACAGTGGTAACCCCTGGAAAATCCCTTACAAGGATAGAAAAAGGGAGGGTTCCAAATTTCGGAAATTCTCCACCCCTTTCCAAGGAAAACCATGAATATGAATATTCCACCCTTACTTAATATAAAATTAAGGAATCAGCATAAAAGGAGAAATTTTTTTAAACTCAGGGTCTCCTCTTACAGGGGCTGACCCATTCCTTCTGTAGAATGTCCTGTGCCTTAGTAACCTGTGGCACTCCACCTGCTTGCACCTACTGGCTTACTCATTTACTTCCTTGACTTGGTACCAGTAATTCATCTTCAGTACTGAGAACCAAGAACTAGGGAACACAGGGACTTGACATCAGGTCCCAACAGCTAACATTCTGAGTTCAAACTCAGATATTCTATTCGTTTCTTTTATTCTAATGTGACTCTGAAAGTGAAATAAGGCATATTGATGATTGATATCTAGAATTCACTAGTTGTAAGACAAACAAAAAAAAAAATTATAATGAGAAACAACAAAGTCAGGATTATCTCTTATGAGAAAGAAAAGTGAGAAAAAAATCTAAGAAATAAAATAGGGGTATCCAACAACATCTATAATATTTAATTTATCAGGAAAAATGTTGAATCAAATATGGCAAAATGTTAAGATTTGATTAACACTGATAGTCATTATATTTCCTCTACTTTTTTTTTTTTTACTTAAAAACCTTTATAATAATAAGTATGCTATAGATTTCTCAAGGTTCATACATAGATAGATTTAGATATACATATTCATGATATAGAGGTATAGATGATATTTGGCCTAGATAGTTATATAGCATAATTATAGATAAAGAGGGGTGATTTAGATCTTGGATTCATTAGCAGCCTGTGAGTTTGGGATCTACCTTCCCTAGAGACATTTAAATTCTTTGAAAACAATATGACCTAGAGGAAGACAGATGCACCACTATAATGTTCAAAGCCAATCTTGCAGCTGGGCATGGTAGCTCAGCACTCTGAGAGGCCAATGCAGGAGGATCACTTGAGCCCAGGAGTTCAAGACCAGCCTCAGCAAGACCTCAACTTGTCTCTACTAAAAATAGAAAAATTAGCCATGCATTGAGGATGGCACCTTTAATCCCAGCTACTTGGGAGCCTGAAGAATGTGGATCATTTGAACCCAAGAGTTTGAGGTTACTGTGAGGTTATTGTGAGCCAGGTTGATACCACAACACTCTAGCCTAAGCTACAGATTGAAACTCTGTCTCAAAAACAAACAACAACAACAAAAAAACAAACATGCCATCCTTGTAGTGGAGGAATTTACAAGTGAGTTTCTGTTTTGTTGTTGAATAAACTTCTTTTCAGCACTTGAGACATCTGGAAACTCTGGAAATTTAAATGTGGTTCAAACAAGAATTTGGGATGCTTATACATGACAAATAATCACTAGGTTTGTCTATTACATGTGTAAAGCTAAGGACTATGACTTGTCTATCTTTATACTCTGTACAAATGCTACCTTGGACATGACAGATCATTTTTTCATAGACAGTAATCACTTAAATGAAACATTTTGGATTTTGCCTTCTTATAAAAATAACAAAAGCTATAATTTGTTGAGCAACTACTATGTGCTGGACACGGTGCCAATGACTTTATATGCATTATCACCAAGGGACATAGGAAAACTGCAGGGAAGGTATTATTTATCCCATTAAGCAGGTAAAGGAAGCAGATAATTTGTTCATTCATCAATTTTTTTATTGAGTACAACTCTTCGTCAAGCACTGTTTCCAGCAATAGAGATCCAGCTGAAATTTCTGCCCTGGAAAAGTTTATATTCTTCTGGGGGTTAACATAGTTTATATGAAAAGTTTATATTCTTCTGGGGGCATAGTTTATATGAAAAGTTTATATTCAGGGTCTCCTCTCCCTTCTGGGGGTTGACATAGTTTATATGAAAAGTTTATATTCTTCTGGGGGCCAACAAACAAGCAAACGTATAGCAATGCAGATTGCATAAGCATAATGCATTATGTATAGTAATGCAAATAGCAATACTATAGTTGGCTTGTTTGTTGACCCAAACACAGAGTAGACACAGAGGAGAAAACAAAGTATGTAAGGAAAAGACTGATGAGGATTTAAATGGGTGTTTTAAATAGGCTGATCAGGAAGGTTCTTTGGTAAGGCAGCATTTGGGCAAAGATGGAAGCAGGAGAGAGGGTGAACTGTGTGGCCTTTTGTAAGGAACGTGTCCTGAATGGCAGAACAGCAGGTAAATGCCACAGGAATATGGCAAGGAAGGCAATGTGGTTGGACTGAAATAAATAAGAGAAAGAAAAATAAGAGATGGGGCCAAAGAAAAGCAAGAATTCCAGATCACAGAGCATTACAGGGGATTCAAGGTCCGTTGGATTTTATTTTGCATTGGATGGTAAAGCAGCAGCTTTTGAGCAGAAGAATGACATGATCTCACTTAAGGGTTAAAGAAAATATTTGGGCTAAGTGGAGAATAGACTATAGAAATAAAAGAATTAAGAATTCCCTAGATTCTAGGTTGGAAAAGCACTAAGTGATCATGGCCTGTGACTAGACTGGTGATCAGAGCAAAGGAACGTGCTCATTTACTAACCAAATATTTGTTATGCTCTTCCACTCTATACACATATTGACAAAGGGCATGCAGTGGTGAATAAAAATACAATCCCTGGTGTCAAGCCACTTACTCTAGTGAAAAATATTGAGAAATAGCTGAATAAAGATGGAAAAAATAATTTTAAGTTTAAATGTCACTGCAAACTAAAACTAACACTCTATGCCAAAGTACTTTTCCTTACAGTTCTGATGAAAATAGAGCAAGTCTTTGTTTTTGAGACACAGTCTCACTCTGTTGCCCCAGGCTAGAGTGCCTTGGTGGCATAGCTTACAGCAACCTCCAACTCCTTTTCCAGCCATCCTCTTGCCTCAGCCTACGGAGTAGTTGAGAGGCTCTGGCCACAAGGCCTGGCTGAATTTTCTATTTTTAGTAGGGAAGCATCCCACTCTTGCTCAGGCTTGTCTCAAACTCCTGAGCTGAAATAATCCATCCACCTCAGCTTCCCAGAATGCTGTGATTACAGGCATGAGCCACTGCTCCTGGCCACCAGAAGTATTTTCAATTACTTCAATTACCTTAATTGCTCAACTAACTGAAACAGAGAAGCCCAAGTGCCCTAATGTATACAGGGCAAGGCTTGGATTCACTGCAACTTTTTACTCCAATTCCATAAACTAGCTGTACATTAAAGAAAATATTGCTCCCCACAAACACAAGGAAATTATCTTCCAAGTTTGTGGCAATGAAGATGGAAATCCACATGCTTACAGGCTCCTTCCTTTATATAGCCAAGGAGACACTTCAATTCCCAGCACACAAATTGGCACCTGGTGGCACAGAGCAAAACAACTGCTCATCAGACGTCCCTTCTCTGCACTACAAGATCCTGGATTTTCTCCGGTATCAAATTTGTAGGTCTAGTGGAGGGTAAACAGACAGCAAAAAAGTGACTTAGGACAGATAACAGGAACCGAGTTATAAGCAGGAACCAAATTGTACCTGAGGACTGTTTCTGGTGGGAACATAACACAGTAAGGAGCTCCCAGTGACCTTTAACTGACCCTCGGGCTCAATACCATCTAATTACTAAAGCAAGGGTGAAGTTTTCATGAAGGACTCTAGAAGGATAGCATATGCAATAAGGAAACGGAAATATAACCTAACCTGGTATGTAACCTGTTGTATGACCTCAACCTATCAATCACCCCAAAGGTGAGAAACAGCAACCAATCCTGCCGGGAGAAAGGTGGGACAAATTAGTGAGGGAGTAAAAGACAGTGTGCGCTCAAACTGGGGGAGGAGGAATGCTCTTTCTCAACTCAGAGAATGACTCTATCTCTCCTTCTGAGATGTACTTTTCAATAAATGTGTGTTTGATTGCTTTGTATCTGTGCTCACTCCATCTTCAGCTTGACTAGGTACCAGTATTCATTCCTGACCCTGGGAAACAGGATACCAGGAAACATTCAGACTTAACAAAATAGCCATACACTTCTGAGAAGGCTGGGTCCCTCCTTAGCTCCAGGGCCTGGATTTTCAATTTAGGTAAATCTAAGCCAATGATTCTCTGCATCTGCTTACCCAGTAACTGGGAACTTTTAAAAATACAAATAACCATAGACCACTTTCAGATACTCTGATTTAATTGGTTTGTAGTTATGGGGAGGGGGTTGTTTTGTTTTGTTTGGTTTGGTTTTTTTTAATTGCCCAGGTAACTTATCTGCAGGCAGAGATGAGAACCACTGACCTAAACCTGTTATGGAAATTCATTCCTCTTACAAGTACTTTAGGAATGGCCATGAAACACAACTTTTTTCTAACAAAATATGAGGAAGCATCTTCTGGAGTGCTCTTCAGGAAGGTGTTCTTTCTAGTGGCAGAGACTGAGTTGAGGGTTAGGTTCTTTTCTGCCTATAGATAAAGCTATGTAAGGATTTGAGATCTGTAACTAATATGGCTATCTTCTAATGATGAGGAGAGTATCCAGCACATAGCAGATGGCACAGGAAAGAGACTGAGAATATCTGTCTTAATAATACCTTCCACGCTAACAAATGAGTAAGTCTGGAGCCACTCTACCCTTACACTTCTTATTATATGAGTTAATAAATCTAGTTACGGTTCAAATTAACTTTTGTATTTGAGTTGTATTTTCTGTTAATTGAAGCTACAGAAAAAAATCCTAAATAATTCTTATAGTTACCTAAAAAATTAAAAAGAAGGGCAGCGCCTGTTGCTTAGTGAGTAGGGCTCTGGCCCCATATACCGAGGGTGGCGGGTTTGAACCCAGCCCTGGCCAAACTGCAGCAAAAAAAAAAAAAAAAAAAAAAAAAAAAAATAGCCAGGCATTGTGGCAGGTACTTGTAGTTCCAGCTGCTTGAGAGGCTGAGGCAGGAGAATTGCCTAAGCCCAGGAGGTGAAGGTTGCTATGAGTTGTGACGTCATTGCACTCTATCAAGGATGACAAAGTGAGACTTTGTCTCTTAAAAAAAAAAAGAAGTAGTTAATTGGAAGTAGTAGAAGCCAGGGGAACCAGTACTAGGGTTTTTAAATTAATATACCCCATTAAATGGCTGGAGACTCTTTTTTCAGATAGTCTATCCTGGGCAAAGAACAAAATCGTTAAAAGACAAGAAAATAATGGGCAGAGGGAGAGGGATAGGTGGGATTACACCTGCAGTGCATCCTACAAGGGTACATGTGAAACTTAGTAAATGTAGAATATCATTGTCTTAACACAATAACTAAGAAAATGCCAGGAAGGCTATGTTAACAAGTGTGATGAAAATGTGTCAAACTGTTTATAAAACCAATGTATGGTGCCCCATGATCGCATTAATGTACACAGCTATGTTTTAAAATTAATAAAAAAAAAAAAGACAAGAAAATAGGTTAACTCACCCAATTGAGAGGCAAACATAAATAAATAAATATTAGGTTAGCAATATCTGTAATATGCTACTTAGAAGAATCACAAGAAAAGTAATATTTTTAAAGTTAAAAACAAAGGGATGAACCATCCAAAAATCTTCAGAGGTTTTACATCTGATACCTATTAAATATATAAGAATTATTTATCTCCTTGCCATGTAACCTATTTTAGAGTACATAAAAGGCCTCTCTCAACATACCCAATTCATTTCATGAAACTATCATGACTGTCATATAAACATTTGACAAAAAAAAAAAACAGCACCCCAAAGCTAAATATAAATAACTCACTAATATAGATGTAAAAATCTAAAATAAAGCCAAATACTAGCAAAAAAACTCAAAAAAGTATGAAAGATTCTTCATGACAGATTATGTCTTTATGACAAAGTTCATATACATTGTCACACACATGCACATACATACACACATACATATATTCATCTTAAAACAACATCCCATTTCTTTTTTTTTACAACATCCCATTTCATACTGAAAAAAAATGTTACAACTTAAGTTGCTTTTAAAATAAGAATATTTTTTAATTAAATTAATATTTCATCTTATTCTTGAAGAGGAAGTTAGTTCAGTAAAACAAAAAATCAATAGTATAATTATTAGAAATGATCAGAACATTTTTTGTTTGAATATGATATAGGTTGGATTATCAACCTCCAAAGCCCAAGAAAGTGGGAAGAAACACTTTCAGGCTTCATTATAAGTTTTTAAAAATTGTAAATATCCCACAAAGATAGTAAGTTACATAGCTTTGGAATATACAAATAATAACTGGAAACTATAGTGAAAAAAATTCCTTTAACAAAGATAATATGCCTACTTAAAATACTTAGGAACGCAGTCATAAGAAATGCATAAACCTATATAGCACAAACTATAAAATTTTATTCTTAGATATAAAAGATACGAATTTATGAACATAAGACATTCCTGGTAATAAGTTTAAAGTTGAAAATATGTCAATTTTTTGCACACTAATTCAATATAAATTTTTCTCTAAGCCTCAAATACCTCTTTTGCTCCATAAGCTTTTCATGATATTTTATATGCTAATAAGTTCCAAATGTATACTCAAAACCCTGCCCTCTCTTATCTATAGCCAATTTCTCATTGGACATTTTAATTTGGATGTGTCACAAAATCTCAAACTTAACTCTTATTATTTACCCAAAATGGATTCTATCTCTAGAGATTCCATCCCTAGAGATGGTACCTCTATCTACTCACTTACCAAACGAAAAAAATCATCATGAGCTGCTTCTCTCTCCACCTCTAGTCTATCACCACATTTCGTTCTTCTACCCCAAAGTACACTTTAATTAGATCTGCTTTCTTAAAATTTATGTTAGATATTCCAGAAATCACCTCCTAATTTATTCGCTTGTTTCCATTCTACCTATAGTAGCAATCTAAGAGTCATGTTTTCAAGATGTTAATGAAAATGTAAATTGCTAAACTTTTGTTAAAAAACTGGATAGCATACCAATGCTAAATCCAAAGAGTAATTCCAAAGCTCTTGTTATTGCCCATGAGGCTCTGCATGCCTCACCCTTGCTGACTTCTCCTACCTCTTCTGTTACTTGAATATAACAGGGCTCATTTGCTCTTTATGCCATTGTTTTTGTCAATACCACGTCTAGAATACTTTCCCTCCACCTCTTCAGGAGGCCAGAATTCACTCATTTGTCAGTTGCTGGATTAAAGGTTAATACCATTCTGAAATAGGTCTTTCTCACCCTCTGCCAACACCATTATTCTTCATCAAAACATCTTGATTGCTTGTTTCATAGAACTTTTTGATTTATAATTTATGTACTTCTTCATCACTGCACTTCCTTTCCTTCTGATTAAATTATAAGTCATGAAAAAACCAAGGTTTTGGTCTATTTCCCTCATCATTCAGCATCTAGCTCAGTGCCGTAGTAGAGAAGCAATAATAATATCAATGAAAATAGTATTTTAATGGAACTTTTATTCTAAATTCTATTTAGACAAATAGTAAATAAAATAAAAGAATAATGTATGAAGGAATTAAAAACAATGAAAGGAGGGGAATATCTCATCCCATTACACTAATAATTAAATCAGAAAGTTTAAAACTCAAAGAAAAAAAGAAGAAATAAAGGAGACTGCCGTATTTTTGAATAGAACAGAAAGCTTTGTAAATAACCCTTTATATATAAGAAAATATTTCATTAAAGTATTTCTTAAACATTTAATAAATAATATTTAATGCTCATGTTAAGTAGTACCTCAATGAAAAGGGTATGATATTTAATAAATAAATCACAGACAATTATTCAGATACTTTTTAGAATATATAAAATTTGATAACACTCCTTATGGTACTTGTCAAAATAAATGAGAAACTACTTTTAGAGTCAATATTTTAATTAAACTTTAAAAATATCTTGTCTAAAACCATAACTAACACTAGACAAAAGCTTTCTGTGCATAAAAGGAAGAATTCACAAGGAAATATTTTGTTACAAAAGATTAGCATTGCTGTCATTTTTCTTTTCCAGTAAAAGAAACTTTGATGTAAAAATCTTCTTTGGATTCATAATATCCCTATATGAGTTGTATTCTGTTTATGTTATTTTTAAATATCTTTAAAATTTAATTTTTGCCTTATGTTTGGGAGAAAACAATATTAACTTTTTAATGACTTTTTTGTTTGTTAAGCTTTAAGGCCAAAAGCACTTATTCTTTATAAATAAATAGATTAAAAAATATATGTAGCCATTGTTGTCTTTTGATGATTTATCCTAAGTCTTTGCAGAAGATTGCTTTTCTCTTTAGCATTCCCCATTATTTTTGCTAATGCATTAAATTGCTTCTTGACAACTGTGAGATTCAAAGCAATTAAATAAGTTTAGATTCACTGTTGTTCGTACAAAAAACTATATTTCCAAAAAAAAGTCAAAACTATTATCAAAAACTCCCAGAAACCATGGGCATTTTTACTGACCTTTATTTATTTTGATACTTTCTCTTTGCCTTGCTCTATTCATTGGCAATTTAGAGCAAGTACGTCAGCAGAACATATTAAAAAAGTCTTTTGTTTTTTCAGTACAGCATCTTTATTTATATGCAGCCTTCTCCATTAAATATAATATAAATTTTGCCATGTAAATCTCTTTAATGCAAAAAAATATGATCACATAACTTTCCTTGCTTTTAAAAAAAATGCATTTTAAAACCTAGATGGCTAACCATTCTCAAAATACTCAACGCAAATTTAAGAGCTAAACTAATCCGGGGTCAACATACAGATTTTGAATTCTCTTTTCCTACTTCCCTTAATGTAGACAAATGCTAGCAAAAATAAGCGTACTTTAGTGTTTCTCTCATTTCAGTAAAATTATTTAAAATATGTATAAGGCCAGGCATAGTGGCTCAAGACTATAATCTTAGCCCTCTGTGAGGCCAATGAGAGCAGATTACTTGAGCTCAGGAATTTGAGACCAGTCTGAACAAGAATGAGACCCCAGCCTTTACTAAAAAAAAAAAAAAAAAAAAAAAAAAATTAGAAAATCTTGCCGGGGTTGGTGGCTCTTACCTGTAGTCCCAGCTGCTGAGGAGGCTGAGGCAAGAGGATCGCTCGAATCCAGGGGTTTGAGGTTTCTGTGAGGTATGATGCCACAGCACTCTACCAAGGGTGACAAATTAACACTCTGTCTCAAAATATATATGTACATATTTATAGAATATTTGTTACTGTTTATACACTATTCTGGCTAAACAGTCTCTCTCTGCTCTAACGCTGCCAATGCCCTTATCCCTCCTCTCTCATTTGCATTTAGTAAAACTATGTATGTGCTTACGCAGTTATATACAACTCATTTCATTTAGATTTAAGGTGGACAATTTATAATCGTTTATTCATTCAGTAATTTATCAAACATATCCTGTGAACATAAATGTGAGTTAAGACAAAATCTGGATTTTAAAGAATTCACAATCTGAGGTTGGCAGAGGGTAGAAGCATAAACACCTGAATGAAATACTGCGTCATACTTTTCTGCATATCTGTGCAATGAGTACAACCTTGCTCCGATATGTAATCCACACAAGGCAAACATGAATCACCAAGAGGGAAAGCAGCACAGACTGGCTCCTAAGGTCAGTAGTCATTTCTCCGTCAAGCTCTTCTGGGTAGGTACGGACTTGTAATTAGTCTAGAAATGCTGCACCAACTCTCCGTTAGGACACTCTCCTCATTCTCTTCCTTTATAGCTAATTTAAGCACAATCTCTATGTGTGACTTCACTTTCGATGCTGGTGAAAGTTGCTTTTCATGCTGGATTCAGAGCATTCATAGAGATACAGACCCAATGAACAATAACTTGAATTATCAAAAATCTATTCAAAATCTTAATATTGTAATTATACAAAATGTTTCTAGTACTACATTGTACCAAACTATGGATTTTATCAGCTTCTTGATATCATTAGTAAAGCTCATTGGCCACATATAATGAACAAGATTAGGCACTCAAATCCATCAGCAAAAAATGACTTCTTAGAAAAGTCTCGATAACTGTGAAAAATTAAATTTCCTCTTTCACATATGCCAATTGAATTGTAACCTTTATTTTTTTATATGTAGTTTAAAGAGAGAAATTAGGCTTGTGTCAATGAGCATTTATTCAACACCTATTGCCTGCAGATCAGCAGCCAATTGAAGAAGACTAAAAAACAATTCAAAGCATAATTCAAGCAATAGCCTCAAAGAAAAATAAAATAATGACGAGTAACTTTTTTATTTGATTTCTAGAAAAAAAAGGCTCGCTTTTCTATTTCTGAGAAGCACAAGAGCCCAAAATATAAATGTTTGACAACCTCAAATAAACATGTCAGGAAAGAAATCTAACTTCCACCCTGAAGAAAAAGAGCAGCTAAAAGGGCTATGAACTAGTCTGAATCTTCACTCTAGAAAAACCCAGATTTATTTTAAAAGACCTCAAAATCTGAACGGCTTTGAGGTGGTTCAGTTAAATAATCTTCAAATCCTTTTGATTACCTCCAAGGATACTTGAAAAACACTATGTTAGCAAGTGTTAAGGAACACTGGAGCAAAATGCCTTGTAGTTTCTTAGAAGATTCTGCATTGAACCAGGTGGTCTTTGGAGCCCTGAGAGAGAAATGTATAAAGCAAAATTATATGATACGTTAGGTACTTATTTAGCTAAAAACAGAAATCAACATACTAAATGCTATGTCTTTCTTTTCTGCAGTTCTCTTACTACAAACTACAAACCTAGGATTAGCATATGCTCAGAGCAACGACTGGGCTCTAACTGCTTTCTTTTTTGCATATTACCTCCAGGAAGCAACTTCTCCAATCCATGTATGTCTGATAGGCAATGAGAACACAAAACTGAAAGATCCGAAAGGTATGTCGTTTTCTAAATCCTGTACTAGTCGATATATGAAGGCTGGAAAGGAAGGCAAATGTGAGAAAGAAGTTTATGAGGATTCTTAGAAAACATAAAGAGCAAATCAGATTGTTCTCTTTCCTTTCCTGGGATAGTTCCCAATGCAGTCTTCTTTGAACTATAGGAGTGATCAGGAGGAAGATATGAGACTGGTGCCAACACAGCATTTCTCAGATTCAGAGAAAGCTGTGGATGTTAGGTGGGAGCACGTGTGAAATTAATAGCTCACTAAGGAACAGAAGGGACTCCTTTGGCTTCTGAGTTAAATAGAGCCTGAAAGCTTCATGAAATCTACTGTTATGGTAGTAATATCTAATGTTTTCCCCTTATGTATAAGAATATTAAATGAAGTAATCAGAGAACATTCAGCCAGTTCTATTCTTGAAATATAAAGTGACTCAAAGTTTTATCCTAGGCCATTTCTAAAATTATAAAATGATTTTGCAAGAAAGTAAAAAATTAAATGGGATGAAAATTATATAATCCTTCAATATACCCTATTTACTTATATACAACAAAGTAAAAATATTATATAATAACTTAAGTTACGTATCCATGACAAAAGACATATTAATTCACTAATAATAATTAATGAGTGAATAAGTATTAATTTCTAAATTTCTCTGTGCTAACTTACTGGTTAATATAATCCATATTCAAATATTTATTCTATTCATTAATGCATCCAATGTATTATTAGGAAGTGCCAAGAGTGTCAGACACTGAGGCTACATAGGCAGAATCTTTTTACAAGAATCCTAAGGTCTGATGGGGAATAGATACAAACACATAATTATAATACAGTATGATAAATATAATGATACTAAAACAAACTAGGTATAGTAGTGGCACAAGCTCAGGTTGGCTTGGTGCAGTTAGGAAAGACTAGCTAGGAAAAAAAGGAAATAACAGCAGGGAGCAGAATACACTAGGGAAGTTGGCAACAAGGCACTTCGAGAGAACTAGATGAAAATAGGAGTCATTCGCTGCTTGTCTCTATCATACATATATGCTTGCCTCCAGGGAATCCTTGACCAAGAAGAAACAAATTGTACTATCTACTGATTAATATGTGCTGCTTAAAATCTGAAAATCCTCAAGGCATTCTGCATTATGTTGCCAGCAGTGTTTCTTAAAAATTAGATTCTTCTTTCAGCCACTCTGGAAAAACAAGGACTGGAACTGAAAATCTGACAAAATATACAACACAGTATCTTTCAAGATATTGAACACAAAGAAATAAAGGGCAGTGATACTTGAGAAACAGGAAATACATTAGGTTTCCTCATGGTCAGGAAGGGGGAACCCAAGAAAACCTCTGAGTAGGTCTCCCTGAGTTAAAGTTAGGAGTTCAGCAAATCCAGATGGGTAGCACTTACAGTGGAGTGGACAGCAGAGGCAAAAGCTACACAGAGAGCACCTACAGACATCTCCTGAAGGTCTCCCATAAGTACTGGGTTGAGTTCTGATCCATACTTGCTTACAAGGAAACGATCTGAGTTTTAAAAAGAACTATCCAAAAGAGAGATCAGTACCTAGAAATCTCCTGCTATTGGAAATAGTGCAAGATCCCAAACACCACAGTGGGAAATGTCATAATTCACTGGATATTAGTTAGAGTACTAAGAAGGGTCTTGCCTCATCAGGGAAATATATTGCTAAACTAAATGCTACTTTGGTGCCACTAACAAATCTTAAAACAAGACTCAAAAGATTAAACTGCTGTCTGACATTGACTCCAAATCACTAGGCAATTTTACTTGGAAGTAAGTAAAAGAAAAAATGAATCAGTTGAAACCAAACCAAAAATGATACAGATTCTAGAATTAGTTAATAAGAGTATTAAAAGTTAGAGTAATGTTATTGCATATGTTCAAGAAGCTAGCAGAAATTTGTGAATAAAAACATGAGAGATATTTTTTAAACCCAAATTAAAGTTCTAGAGAAGAAAAAATACAATGAGATGAAAAAAATACATTGTATGGGATTAACAGCAGATTATCCATGACAAAAGAAAAGATTAGTGAATCTGAACATGTATCAATAGAAATTATCCAAAATTTTCATGTTACTAAAAATATAGATCAATAGTTTGCACCTGGTTTAACCAATTATGCAGTTTGGTTTTAGGTACATGATCAGTGGCTTGTAAAAGATATTTTGTTAAATTTAGCTCCTCTGAGACTAAGGCATCTTGCACTGACCTAGTAGTTTATAATCTGAAGATGAAGCACATCTTGGGCAAAAAAGAGTCCTATGATGGTTCCTCAAAAAATAAAAAAATATTATGGAATCACTATATGATCCAAAAATTCCACTTCTGGGTATATACTCAAAAGAACTGAAGGCAAGTTCTCAAAAACATAAAAATTATGTTTATAGAAGCATTATTCACAATAGCTAAAATGTAGAAGCCACCTACATCTATTGATGAATGATTAGATAAGTAAAATGTAGCATAAGCACATGATGGAGTATTAGCCAGTCTTAGAAAATAAGGAAATTCCGAATCACGTGCTACAATGTGGATTAACCCTTAGCACATTATGCTAAATGAAATAAGTCAGTTATAAAAAGACAAATACTGTATGCTTTCACTTACATGAGGTACTTAGAGTACTCAAAATTATAGAAACAGAAAATAGACTGATATCTACCAGAGACTAGAGGAAGTGGGGAATGGGGATTTATTGTTTAAAGGGTGTAAGAGTTTCAGTTTTGCAAGATGAAAAGAGTTATGAACAGAAGAAGCCACATAAAAGTTTGGAGACAATTCCAAGCAGTGCTGATTTCCCAAGGTGGGATGGATTGACTTGTCTCAGGAATGCAAAGCCCAGAGAGGCTGAAGAGGGAGACACAGCTAGAGAGGGGGACAGTGCACTGCAATAAGGTGTTTGGGGCAGGGGACAAATTCTGCCCCAAGTCATATGGGTTCTTGTAGGGGTAGAATTTGGATTTCTGATTGAAACACAGTGGGAATCTGTTATGTTTAATGCAGGAAGTAATGTGGTTTACTTTATATATTTAGAAAAAAAAAAAAAAAAAAAGAAGAGTTGGTTAAATATATTCCTAAGTATTTTGTTTTCTTTGCAGCTATTGAGAATGTTATTTAGTCTTTGGTTACAGTCTCAACTTGACTGTTATTGTTGTGTAGACAAGCTACTGATTTATCATGCTACTGATGTTTTTTATTAGGAGTATTTTTATTAATGCTTTGTTCTCACTGTTCATGATTAGTCTGTTCATTTCTATTTCTTCCTGATTGAATCTTGGGAGGTTGTGTGTTTCTAGAAATTTGTTCATTTCCTCAAAATTTTCTAGTTCATGTGCATAGCAATTTTTACAGAATTCATGGATATTTTGTATTTCTGTGGTCTCAGCTATAACCAAAACAGCATGATATTGGCACAAAAATAGAGACATAGACCAATGGAGCAGAACAGAGAACCCAAGTATAAAACAACGCACATATGGACAACTGATCTTCAAAAAACAAGACAACAACATACACTGAGGAAAAGAAGCCCTGTTTAATAAATGATGCTGGGAAAATTGGATAGGCACAAGCAGAAGAATGAAACAGGACACCTATCTCTCACTATTCACAAACTTAATTCAAGATGGATAAAAAATTTTAAAGTAAGGCATGAAACCATAAGGATTCCAAAAGAAAATGTAGGAAAAACTCTTCTAGCTATCAGCAGAGGTGAAGAATTTGTGACTAAGTCCCCCCAAAGGCAATTATAGAAACACTAAAAATAAATAAATGGGGCTTAATTAAATTACAATGCTTCTATACAGTTAAGGAAACAATCAACAGAGCAAAGAGACAACCTACATAATGGAAGAAAATATTTGCAAACTAAGGACTAAGATCCAAATCTTAGTCCAAATAGAGAACTAAGATCCAAAATCTACAAAGAACACAAACAACCAGCAAGGAAAAAAAAAAAAAATCACTGAAAAGCAGGCAAAAGATATGAACAGAAGTTTTCCAAAAGAAGGTAAACAAATGACCAATAAGCACATGAAAAAATGTTCAACATCACTAACATCAGGAAAATGCAACTTAAAACCACAATAAGATATCACCTTACCCCTGTTAAGTGGCTTTTATCAAAAAGTCAAAAAAAAACACAATAGATGCTAACATGTGGATGCAGAGAGAAAGGAATGCTTACACACAGTTGGTAGGACTACAGATTAGTATAACCCCTATAGAAAATAATAGGGAGATTTCTCGAAGAACGAAAAGTGGAACTACCCTTCAATCCAGCAATCCTACTACTAGGTATCTACCAAAAAGAAGTCATTTTGTCAAAAAGACACCTCCCCTTGAATGTTTACTGTAGCACAATTCACAATTGCAAAGATGTGGAACCAACCCAAATGCCCATCAATTCATGAGATTCGTGAGTAGATTAACAAAATGTGGTATATGTATATCATGAAATACTGCTCAACTATACAAAAGGATAAATTAATGTCTTTTCCAGCAATTTGGGTGGAACTAGACACCATTTTCCTAAGTGCAGTATTTCAAGAATGGAAAAACAAACACCACATATACTCTGTATGGTACTAACCAAGCAGCGTATGTTGTATACACAGAGGGAAGTAGAAGTCATTGGAAATCAAGCAGCAGGGAAGAGGGAGAAGGGCAGAGGCAAAAATCTACTTACCAGGTATAATGAATTCTATTCAGGTGATGGGAACATTTATAGCCCTCACTCAAGCATTACAAAAGCTATCTACACAACAAAAACATTTGTGCCCACTGTTGAAATTTTAAAAATCAGTTAACATAATCCACACATCAACAGGTTAAAAATGAAAAACCATAGGATCCTATCAATACATTCAGAAAATAGCACTTGACAACGTCCAACATCCTTTCATAATAAAACCTCTCAGTAACCTAGAAATAGAAGGAAATTTCCTCAACTTGATAAAGCATATCTACAAAATACCTACAGCTAATATTGTTGCGTGAACGGAGACGCGAACGAACAGAAGCTTTGCTGTAGGTGTAAACTCACTCCTGTAATTATTAATCCAAGAAACAGACTATACACCATAATATAACATATAGCATATAGCAAAGTTTTTTATTTTAAGTGTAGGTTTTATACCTTTTCAGTCAGTACACACTTAATCTCTTAATGATTAGTTTCCTCTTTTCTTATTTATTTTTACATATCAATACAATCACTTCTTAGTAAATCTCTCCTATTTTCAAGACAATGACTAATCTCTAAGCAGGGCACAAAGACAGAAGTAGCCCCAGGGGAACAAAGTTAATAGAATATTCTCAACCATTCACTCAGTTTACCCAGTATGAAGTAATGACTGTG